>OZ023252.1:8742610-8918553 GCA_964006365.1 Trididemnum miniatum
AGCCCTAGCTAACAGTCCTGTAGTGCCAGCAGCCATAGCGGTATTTAGTAGTGTCCGTACACGGCTTCAAGTTGGTAGGCATACGCGTTTTTGGCAGTGAAGAAAGTTTTAGTACGGTAGGGTAAAATTAGGTATGGTTTGACCAGAGACGGTTTGACCACATGGTTGCAGGAGAAGGTTATAGACTCGCACATGATCACTGACATTCATTTACCGAAAAACGGTTTTGCAACGAAAAGTTTTTAGTATCATAAAATTTCTAGATACTGTAAGTTTGTTCTTTCCAGTTCAAGCGTAGAGTCTAGTCACTTGTGGTTCAAGTTAGGCCAGTGGTCTACTAGACGGTTTCTCTAATTATGGAATAGTATGGTATAGTAGGGTATGGAATAGTAAGTAAGGCATTGTGGTATAGTATGGCAGAACTGAGCGATAAGACGTTTGGGGCACTAGAGTAAAGGGGCCCATATAAAGAGTTAAGTTTGGTTTGGGGTGAATGGTAAATGTGCCTCAGATCTAATTTAGGGCAAAAGGACCTCAGGACAGGACAATTGAAGCAATAAACAGGTTCTAGGAATAGGATGTTAATTTCGGGCACTGGGGCATATCCTATGCATAAATGGGGCTCTAGGACCAATGGGCATTTGAGGCAATAGGAGATATGGGTCTCAGCATGTTTTGGTGCCTGGGATAAACAGGCCTTAGGATGATTGGGATGAAAGGGCCGTTTGAAGCTCTGGGGCATACCGGTATGGCCTATATGGGATTCGGCACATTTGGGAGTAGGCTATTATGCACACTTACCGGTACTACCGGTATGCCATACTATTTCATACTATGCCATACTATCTGTACTATTCCATACTATGCCATACTATTCCATAAATAGAGACACCCGATAAATATGCCAGTATGCTGTTTGGGTTGCCAGTAACTTTGCCACATGGTAACTTCGCCACAGAAACTTCGTCACATGGTACCACGCTTTGAGAAAGTGAAGGGTGATGTGGGGATAGTAGGAAAATGTGTTGGGGTGTGGTGGGAGGAAGGGGAGATGTGGGAAGAGGTATGAGAGGAGGTGTAGGAAAGTGTGATGGGGTGTGGGGGAGGTAAGGGGAAATGCAGGGAAAGGTGAGGGTAGGGAGGAGATGTGGGGAATTAAAAGTGTGTTGGGGCCCCATACCTCAATACATTTCCCTACATCTCCCCTATTCCCCTCCCCACATCCTTTCCCTACACGCCTACACACTTCCCCACTCACCCCATACACTCTCCCACACCCTCCCCACACATCTTTTCTTACCTCTCCCCACACCCCAACACATTTCCCTACATCTCCCCCCACACCCCCCATATTTCTTCCCACAGCTCCCCTGACCTCCCCCTACACCCCAACACACTTCCTTATTTACTCCATGCACTCTCCCACACCTCTACCCACATCTTACCCCACAGTTTTGATTATGTGGCGAAGTTACCATGTGATGATGTTACCTTAATGAAGTTAACTCGAAAAGCCTGATAAAATTTTTACGGCAATCGGGAATTTACAGTCTTGTTTCGGTGTAGGCAATGTAAATTTTCGATGTATGAAAGTGTGGCGAAGTTACCATGTGGCAAAGTCACTGTGGCGAAGTTACCATGTGGCGAAGTTACTGGCAACTGCTGTTTGGATGAAAATAGAATCTGATGAAACTTAATGTAGCAAGCCTTCTTAATGCAAATTTTAGGATTTGGAGTCAGGGGTGTAGGTTTGAGATTTAGTTAAGACTGTTAGAGCAGTAGAGTTATGGCTCACAGCTTACACAGATTGAGGCTAGGATTAAGCTATGGCAGCCATTTTGGAGATCTAGTTTTGAACAATGCCGAATTTGCAGCTCAGGGCTGTGGGCTTGAGATTCAGTTCAAGATTTAACAGTTTTGAGTTAATGATCTATGTACAGTACTGGTAGCCTACTGCGTAAGTTGAAAACTGGTTTAGCTGTTTAGGCCCAGAATTTTCTGTGAAAGTCTTTGTGGTAAACCCTAGTGCATGCACACAGCTTTCAACAGTTCAAAGCAGAGCTGGAACGAGAACCAAACCTACCGAGACGAGACATCATAGCTTCGGGACCGAGACGAGACATCATAGCTTCAAGACCGAGACAAGACTTAAAGTTACGAGACTTGAGACTTCACAAGCCAAAAATTAGAAAATATAAAAACAATGGTATGGGCTCTACTAAGCCAAGTTATTGAAATAACTTTATAGCCTAGCAAATGAAGCCGTCGCGGTTATGAACTGTTGTAGCCTATTATAAATGTGCTATTGGTCATATCATTTTAATGATTACAATTAATGATTTAACGAGTTCACCATAATAACAACGAAACAGCTTATTATCACAGAAGATTCAAGGCAAGCAATACCTCTCACAGACGATTACACGGCCCAATATTCTTTTTTAATCCAACAAAAAAGATGTCAAGAAAACTTTAAACAAAAAGTCATTGGTAGGCCATGTTGGCCTAGACCAGGGATGTCGGCATTGCAGCCCACTATCCTCAGTTAAAACAATTTTTTGCAAGTTTATCAAGTATTGAGCATGAGAGTGTTCATGACATTTAATCAAAATACTTTATATTTATTAAATAATAAATTAATCAACATAAACATTTTATAGTCATTGTGACACCATGCATTTTTGAAAATCTATCTGGTTAATAACTTTCTCATAAAAAGAGCTAGCTCAAATCTGGAAGCACTTCCCATGTCGGTAACCAAATTTCTTGCAACTGTAATCCCTGCACTTTTTTCGATTTGAAGCTTTGTTTGGGCCTGGACTACTTTGAATAATCTTTCAATAGCTGTTGTAAACCAGACGAGAATAGCATCTTTTAGGCCTTGGCTCCACTGGTCAATGACGGTCAATGCTTGGTCAATGACCATTTGGGAAATTCTCTTTGGTCAATGGCCAAAGTTTTGATGGAAATGCAAGCTTGGCTCCACTAGTCATTGACAAGGGAAATGACAGCTGAAATTTTCGCGTTCGTCTGGTCATTGACCGCTTTGCGAGAATTTACTAGTGGAGCGTAGTTCTTTGACCAATTTGACGAGAGTTTTATGTTTATCGTTTGCGCGTCTGACTACACCTCAACGTCACAATAGCATGTGAGTATACCCTTAATTAGTCGCAAAACTTCCGCATTCTTTTAAAAAAACCATAGCTAAAAAGATGGAAGAGTCAAGCAGTAGCGAGGAAGAATGTATGATATTAATTGGTATGGCATTGGCTGAAAAAAATCGGCGTAAGAGAAAGCACAGAATGTGGGTGAGGAAAGTGTTCAGAGAAAGAAAAAAACGTGGCACATACAACCTGGTCCGAGAGATGGCAATGTGGGATAAGGAAATGTACTTTCGGTACATGAGAATGATGCCCACAAGTTTCGAATGTTTGTTAAGATTGGTGGGTGAAAGGATATCGAAACAGACAACTAACTATAGAGAACCAGTGCCTCCTGAACAACGTTTAAGCGTCACAATTCGTCACTTGGCGACGGGTGAATCTCATATTTCGCTCAGTCTGCAGTATCAGATTGGAAGACAAACCGTGTCAAAAATAATTCCTGAAACATGCAAAGCTCTTTATGATGTACTCTCACGGACTGAATTAACAACGCCTGCAACAGCAAAAGAGTGGCTGGACATATCTAATGAATTTTATACGAAATGGAATTTGCCTCATGTAGTCGGGGCGCTGGATGGAAAGCACGTTCGGGTGCGTTGTCCTAGAAATACGGGAAGTCTTTACCACAATTATAAAGGCTATTTTAGCATGGTCTTAATGGCGGTTTGTGATGCCAACTATCGTTTCCTATTATTCGATTTCGGGCAGTATGGCAGCAACAACGATAGCGGTGTATTGCTAAACAGCAAGATGGGTGAGCAACTTGAGCGAAACGAGTTTCACATTCCGGCCGCTTCTTCTCTCCATAAATGTGCATTCGATCCTCTTCCATATTTTTTGGTTGGAGATGAAATATTTCCCTTAAAGACTTACTTAATGCGTCCTTATCCTGGATCCGGCTTATCAGAGGCAGAGGCAGTTTACAATTATCGCCACTCAAGAGCACGTCGCGTCATTGAAAACTCGTTTGGAATACTTTCTGCTCGATGGAGAATATTTTTTACTGTGATCCATGGCAGTGTTGTAAACATTGAAAAGTCTGTGTTGGCTTGCCTCGCTCTGCATAACTTTTTGAAATCAAGTGACAGTGCCGCCTATTGCCCGCATGGATATGCCGACTTCGAAAATGCAGATGGAGAAATTACGTATGGACGGTGGTGCAAAGAAATTCCAGTAACAAGCTCTGGCAATGGCAACTTCGGACAGTTTCAAGCTCTACCGCAGCTCCGAGGTCGTAGATGGAGCAATGATGCAGTCGAAATGCGCAACTGCTTAAAAGACTATGTGAACAGTGAAGAAGGGTCGTTGTCATGGCAGCTGAATTATGTTCGCCGAACGAAATGAGTAGAGCAATGCTGCCACACCTACTGCAATAAACTGCTGCTTTGACTAAAATGTTTTCTTGTGCCTCATTTTATTATTCTTTTTCATTTTGAAATTACGCAAGTAAATTACGAGTAAATTTTTCTTGTCTTATACCATGATGTAACAACGGAACTGTAGGGTGCGAATTGAACCCGAGACCTCTCATCTCAAGTCTTCTAAAACGACTCGGTCACGATGCCGGCATACAGTAGGTATGCTACAGATATGTCGAACTTCACTAGCCACTACGCCACAGAGACGATACGTCAAAACCATCTAACCAATTCAAAAACTTATATTCTTCTAAGCTTCTTCGAGCTTTTTCAACCGTCGCCAGGTCAGCCCCAGAAACGTTTACTTTTTTGAAGCGGGATTTTCTTTTGCTGTAGCGGTTAAGGAGTAGAGTCCAGGCTTGCAGTGATGCACCTGGGTCATTTCCAAGCACCTCGTCGATGCATTTCCATGCATTTTTTTTTGGTTGGCTCTCTTTGTAGCTAGCCAATGATTTGTCGAATATGCATGGAAACTTTTGCACTTCAATACAAAGCTTTTCATATTCGAGCAGTGACATAATTGCTGCTACCATCTAGCTAGCCGGAACACGAAAGAACTAGATTTTCCAACCATTGATTTTCATTTGACTTTATGACGTCTCTTCAAAGTTTTTCAAACCATAGAAAAAATGCGCCAATGTCTTTGATGAAATGCCTTTGATTCTATTGTCTTTTGATGGAACGCACCTGCCTACAAGTAGCGCAAGCGCATTTTGATCATTAATTCCCGGTCACAAATATCAAAACTTTTTGATATTCGTGACCAGGGAATATTCCCTGATTTTGCGGCATTGACATAGTTTGATCAAAAGCCGGCGCGGCTACACCAGTCATTGACCGAGAATTTCCCTTGTCATTGACCGCTCGATTCTGACATTTGGCTGTTCTGTTTCACTCCCTGAATTTCTGCGATGTCAGAAAAGAATGTCATGAAAGTCGGCTCCACTAGTCAATGACTGGAATATTATGGGAAATTCTCTTGGTCATTGACCGGTGGAGCCAAGGCCTTACAGGGAACAAATTTGTAGAAATCTTAATATTATGACATATGACACGTTACTCTCTTGAAAATTTTGAGTTGGTTTGAAATTACCTTAAAAGTCTTGTAGTTGATTTACAAGTATCTAGTAGTTTCTTGTAGTGTTTTCAACTACCTTGTAGTAGCTATAAAAGCACCTTGTAGTTCCTTGTAGTGTTTTCAAGCATTTTGTAGGTTTAAAAGTACCTTGTAGTTCCTTGTAGTGTTTTCAGCTACTTTGTACTTGGTTTAAAAGTACCTGGTAGTTCCTTGTGCTGTTTTCAACTACCTTGTAGTAGCTATAAAAGTACCTTGTAGTGTTTTCAGCTACCTTGTAGTTGGTTTAAAAGTACCTTGTAGTGTATTCAGCTACTTTGTACTTGGTTTAAAAGTACCTTGTAGTGTTTTTAAGCATTTTGAAGATTTAAAAGTACCTTGTAGTTCCTTGCGGTGTTTAGCAGGACCCTTATTAACACTATAATATGACATGACAGAACTTACTACTTACAATATCTGAATATATACAGGGTGTTTAAAAAAAAATGGACTGATTTTAAATTACAGTAGTTAGTTAGTTGCATATTTATCCTCCTATCACGAGAAAGCGATCAATGTGCTATACGAGCTCGCTTAGGAGTTGCCAGCCACCTGTCTACCACACCAAGATGGGGGAATCCCGCTAAGTGCCTTTCCCAACGGCACCACAAGTAAACTTGCCGGCTTGCTCTCCACACTGTCCCTTTAATGCTGAGCGTCAAGCAGGGAAGCTGTGAATACCAATTTTAAAGTGATTGGTTTGACCCGACTCGGAATCAAACCCGAGTCTACAGCTCATGAGACAGACGCTCTATACCACTCGGCCATCTGAGCTGTCAATAATATAACATGACAGAACACTATAAAACTATAATACAATTAACACTATAATATAACATGACAGAATTTACTACTTACAATATCTGAATATATACAGGGTGTTTCAAAAAAAATGGACTGATTTTAAATTGCTCTCCTGGCCACAAATCAAGCTTGTTTTTGCTATTATTTAATAAATATAAACTTACTTACATTGTAACTTACATTGTAAAGAGTAGTGTATGCTATTTTATGAGCAACAAATACAAACCAAACAACTCTCAAAACAAAAAAAATTAAAAATAAAACAAAAAACGTAGTTTTAAGCAAATTCCTTGTAGTTCACACTTTCTATGTGCGCCCCATGACGGTTGAGACATGCCTTAATGCGGCTCCAAATTTTTGCCCTACTTTCCTTGCAGTCTGAGGAGAAACTTGCTGGATATAGTGGGCCACATTTTCTTTAATATCATCTAGACATCTTGATTTTTCAGCAAATATAAATTGCTTTGCCGCTCCCCACAACCAAAAGTCCAACGGATTGAGATCAGGGCTATGCGAGGACCACTCGTGATGTGTACTGAGGGCAAGGAGGCGAGTATTAAAAAGTCCTCTCAGATAAGCGATAGTTTCATGCGCAGTATGAGGTGGGGCCCCATCTTGCATGAACCAGGTCATTCGGAGTTAGCCCTCCGATAGTGTAGCCGATAAATCATTGTAAAACTTTGCGGTGGCGTCACGATAACATGCAGCATTGATGGTGACCGTGACCGTTTTACCATCTTCTTCAAACCAGTAAGGTCCCAGCAAGCCATGTCTGGCATTGAAGGTGACAAAAAGAGTGACCTTGAAACCCTTTAATTGTCTTTCTGTGATTTCCTCTGGTAGATCGGATCCCCAGAAAATGTTGTTGTGGTTATTGACGGCACTGTTCAAATGGAAGTGTGCTTCATCAGAAAACCAAATGTGGTTGATCCAATTTGGTGTGCGCTCGAGTTTTTGGCTGATCCAATCACACATTCTCTGCCTTCTTTCTTGGTCCTCAGCGGTTCGTTTATGCCTAACAGATATGATGTATGGATACACTTGTAGTTCCTTCCTCAGTATGCAAACCACGCTGGAGGAAGACATCCTTAATTCTTGTGACAGACGCTGATGGGACTTTTTTGGACTGTTGATGGTGGAATTCCGTACCTTGTCAATATTTGCCTGGATCTTAGTAACGCTTGCTGGCCGTCCACTGTTCCCCTTGTTAGTATTCCTCATGGTGCCCTTGTTTTTAAAATGTTTTACGATCCGCTTAATTGTATTATTCTTTGGTCCATCGCGTGTATTAACGTTAAACTCACGGCAAAAAGAACGACAAACTTGAATGTAGGATTTTGATTCATACCAAAATTTGATGATTTCAATTTTTTGCTGTTATGTGAAAACCATTGCACTCATCTATCTACAATTCACATATAATAAATAGCATACTTAAACCTACAAAGCCTGAAAAAATGAGCGGGTTATGTTGGAAGAATACTCTTACAACAAAATAACAAAGTCGGTCCATTTTTTTTGAAACACCCTGTATGTATGATGTCTAAGCTGTGGCATATGTCAGCAATGGTCAAGGTCATAACAAAGCAAATAGACTAATACGTTATCAGTAATTGCTGGTTAAATGCTGTTTTAACTTCTTTTTAAACACTTGTAGGGATATATCTGCCTTTTTTAAGCGTGCAGGGATTTCTTGCCAAACTTTTATGGCCAATATCATAAAGGTCAGTGATTGTTCACCTGTTTCTGTTCTTTTGCATGGGAGAATCTGAAATAGGCTACCGGTATCTAAAATATGCTAGTGCACACTCGCCAAACTTTCTGCACACACAGACTACAAAAATATACAAACTACAAAAATTTACTTTGTCTAGAACCAGACTTTTCTCTGTTTGCATTTGATAGATTGTTTTCTTTTTTGTTTCAATTCTTTAACTTTTGTTTGGACGTGTAAGAGTGTTAAGGTGTTAATTCTACACCATTGTGCAGTTTTCAAGTAAATAGATAAATAAATATTTCAGAGCAAACATTTCTCAGTACTCAGTACTGGTGGACCTAAGGTACTAACTCTAAAAACAGTTTTGGGTAATGTCTAGTATCAGCTTCCAGGTTCGGTTAGGTTTGGTTGGGGTTAAATTTAGTGGGGGTTAGGTACGATTAGGTTAGATTTGGTTAGAATCAGGTTATAGGTTAGGTCAAGGTCATAGGTTGATTAAGCAGTTAAGGTTGGCAGTCAGAAAAAGAGTGGGGGCTGATACTAGACATTACCCAACAGTTTTAGCATGATTCTCATTTATGCTCCTGCTTTGCTGGCCAACTTTTGAAGTCTGCTAAGAGCTAGTTAGAGGCTGACAAAGTGATATGTACGCTACCAGTACTAAATTTGGTTAGTGAAACTATCGGCAACCTCATCAGTTTCATGCTGGCCTACTTTACTGAAACTGAAGTTTTCATTTGAACTGTGAATACGGTACTGTAGTTGTTTTACAGTCAGTGTGTATCAAAGTATACATGGTATGATGTAGTGTGTTATTCAAACTGTTAACTTTAATAAAAAAGGAATTTTTGAGACAATATTGACTGTTGATCAATCATGGCTGATACTGAATTAGTTGCTGGAGAATTTGTTCTTCAAGATTTATTTAATGAATTCACATACCAAGTCAATCGAAAAATTGATACAATTTTGTCTGAATCACATTTGCAGGTACGTGATTACACATCACGTTTTTTATATATATTGATTGTTATTTGTACCAGTATCACAAAAAATGTGTGAGAGGTCGATAACATTAAAGCAGACAATGATTAAAAAAAGTAGTGTCTAGGGAACCGTTACCGGTTTCCATTACCAAATCGTTGCTGCACAGGACTACTTGTTTGTTTCCTAACATGACGTTGGTGTCACGCTGGTATGACGTCATCAGTGGTAACTTCAAATGCAAACATTGGGGGTATTAGAGTACAGTTAAGGGGGAAGATTGGGGATGGATTAGAGACCTAAATTTAATTTAACTTTGGGGTTGGTGTGCACAAAGAGCAATTTCAAAAGAAAAAGCCTGCCGGTCCTATAGACACTGCCATAAAAAATCCAAAGTTTTGTTGATTCAAATTTGTTGCAGTGGTATAGCTGTGAGTTTCTGTCATTTTTAAAAGCGGAAACTAGCTTTTTATGTCATCTTATTTTAGTAGTTAAAGATCATTCAATGAGTAGTTTCATATGAAGTTCTTTTAGTTGAAATAGCTAGTTTTTGCCATTGTATTTTGTGTTATTGTTCTTGATGGTAATATGGTCATGCAACCTAAATGTTGCAATTCAATTCGTGACTCTGTTTATTAAACAAAATTAAATCTTGGTTGTTATCAAATATATTGATGAATCAAAAAATCAAGTCCTCATTATCTATATAATCTTGGTATTATGTCGAATCCTGTAATGGGTGGCAGGGCCCATCTTCGCGGTTTAGTGCCTGGGCAACACCTCTCTAAAGAAACATTGCAGCGGTGGCAAGTGGTTGGCAACAATGTGTCTGATTTTAACTGCCTGAGAATCAAACCCATGACCTCCTACACTGATAGCAGTGTATTAACCCCTAGGCCAACCAGCTTAGATTAATATATTTAGTTAATCTTAGGATTCGAAACAAATCATGAAATCACTACAGCGAGGTGAAGATGTGCAATTTGATCAGATTTTAAGTGCTCTTGGATGTGTCGCGGAATACTGCTTACCATCTCTTCTTGAAACATTGTTTAAATGGTATGAATGTGTGTTGGTGACTATTACAGTGATTTTCAACCTTTTTCCGTTTGTAGCCCCCTTCTGGAGACTCTCAACAGCAGTGGCCCCCTGCTCAGCAATTAAATCTTTTTGTCGGTGCTTCATTCATAGTAGCTGCAACCATCCACCGGTCTTTAATGGTTAATTACCATTAGTTTACCATGTGCTTGTGGCTCCTTGGTTGATTTCCCATGGCCCCCTGTTGCAAACCCCTGAACTATTATCTATCATTCGATTTTGAGAATGCACACTGATATTGCCAATAATAAAAAAGTGCGCTCATAACTGGTAGTATTATTTTGGTTCGAGAGTGCTCAAGTACTTGTAAGTATGTAAGTTTAATTGTGTAAGCTAAAGATGCTATTATGCAAACTCGAAAAGATTTTTCAACAATTTTTCAGTCTTCACTTTTGTTAAGCAATTGTTATGGCTATTCATGTTTCTGCTGTGGAAAATTTTAGTTGAAGTACCGGTATACCTTAGGCCTGTAAATATTTAGGTTTAACCAAAATGTACCGAACAATGGGGTGAAGTTTGAAGGAAAGTCAGCTCGCTCAAGCATCAAATCTAAAAGGTAAACTAAATGAAAAGTAAACTAACAGACAAAGTATTGCAACTGCACAATTTACACTCAGTTCTGCTTTTTCGTGTGTGATGTGCGATCAGCATAATGCTAGATTAGTTCAGCCTTGCTGAAGACAACTTTTTGTGCGTGATACTGTGTTATGATTGAGTATATTTACTGTGTTATGATTGAGTGCATGGTTATTAAAAGTGACCAACTCTGTGCTGAGATACCTGTCCCTGGCCCTAACTTGCCTGAACCAAATCTGAACCCTACAATCCTGTCTTTCCGTCGTGTCAGTCGCATTGACTTGTTCCACTGTTAGTCGGTCAAGCTAAAATTCCTGTCTAGGTTATGATGTGTATCATACGAGCATTGGAATGGTTAGCCTATTGTACAATATGATGTAAATTTTCAACTAATAATGGCAATTTTCATGTTTATTGTTTCAGTGACAGCTTAGTCAAAGAACAAGACGTTAAGAAGGAACTAAAAGAAGTAAGATATTGCTGCTTGCTTTAAAAAATGTTGATTTTTGAGATTACTTAACATGGAGTTTCATTATGTTGTGGAGCTAGGCTTTTGCCATTGTAATTTATTTTTATTATCAGTGTAAAAAAAGTTGTGCAAAAACCATTGTGAAGAGGAGTAGACCAGATATTTCTCCAGCATTGCATGCCAATTTGTTAGCGTACCAGCTAGCCTACATCAGCATCTGTAGTGGAATGGTCATTTTCGATGTTAAAGTCCATGATTCATGAAAACCAAAATTTTACCGATGCACACGTCGCATTCTATCATAAAATTGTGTTCAACAGTTGAATATCTTACTTGTTGTAAGATGCACATTTGAATTTTTTTTACTGATTTTTAAGTGAATTCTTCGTTCTTTTGAGTATGTTCTTGTTCAAAGTGCATGTTTAGACTTACATATGAGACGTTAATCACGGAAAACAGCATAAATTTGCTGTTTTAAAAATAAAGTCATATGTTTCGAAAAATAAAGTCATATTTTTCGATTTTATAGGTCATAAAAAAATCGCCCTACTTATAACTGATAAGGTGTTTCAACTGAGGAAAGATCAGTTTTAAACAATTAGCGTATTGGTTTGACTCGTTTAAATCGTGTTCAGACGAAGTGTTTCTTCTAACAAGGTTTTTGCTGTATCAACTAGCTTGCATTGCGGTTTAATTAGCCAAATTTTTGTAGGCTTTACTGCTAGTTTTCTTCAGTATAAAATAAGTTAAAATAGTACGGTAACGTTAAATTTTCAAAAGTCGCTTTTGGATAATGTCCCATTTAAGAACCCAAATGTATTTGTTAAAAAGCTCTGTTTTATGCCACTATACCGCTTTAAAAGTTTAGATATTTTGTTGCTAGTCTTTGAAGAACAATGTTGGCATGTTCATAACTGAACCTATTGCTTTTAGATGATTATTTCTATTGTCTTTTGCTTGGTGCTTATTGAAGTTCTACAACAACTTTCCGTTCATCCTCTTCCAGAACATCAAATCCAACACATCTTAACAATTGCATTTACAAATTTCAAAAACATTGCGTTTGTTAGTCCTGAAGCTGCAAACAACAAAACCAAAATTGTCGTTGACCTTTTTGCAGAAGTAATTGGAGTAATGGCTAAAACAAAGTGAGTGGTAATCACAGTAAACTGAGCACTGTCATGTTTGAAAACTGCTATTATTATGTGGTGGGTTTTTGCACTTAACTTTGCAAATCAATGTACAGCATAACTTTGATTTAGAAATTTTTGTTATATGTTATTGCACTAGCACAGTGGTTCTCAAACTGTGCGTCGCGACGCCCTGGTGCGTTGTTTTAATTTTTAAAGGGCGTCGCAAAATAATTTGGATTGGACGATGGGACTAAATTTTAACCACAATTTTGTTTCATTTTTCGCAAAAATGAACGGCTTTAATTAATTTCACAAGAATTAACAACTTTTTGCTTTCTTCCGAATAGTGTGTTTTCAACTCAACGGTAACTTAAATTTTATGCGCTATAACCCTATTGTCATACAATAATAGCTAATTTAATTTTCTCTGCATTTAATGCTGCTGTATATTTTTTGTTCAATAACCCGCTGTTTGTGTAACGGTAATGACATCGCTTTCGATGTGGAAGGTAAGGGTTCGACTTCCAAACCGTTCAAATCGTACACAGTGTCGCCAACGGATCACCACAGCTGCGACGTTTCTTCATGCTCTGTTGCTCACTGGGCTGCCTAGGTGTTAAGCTGCCGAGATGGGCCCCGCCACTCGTTACATGCTTCGACGTATTACCCTGAGTATAATAAAGATTTGATTTGAATTTTTTTAGAAGGTTCTAGATAAGTGACGGCCTTGTTATTGGAGAACATTAGCACCAGCTTCAATGTCATATTGTGCACGTGTGGTTTCGTTGCACAGCCTTGTGACCTTGAGTTTACAAACATCTATTTTTAAATAAACTCCGTTTTATAGATCGTGTTCCAGCGCATGCATCCACTCGACAAAAACGGAAAATGCTTCTAAAGTAATTACAGATCCATACGCTTTTATCGTTCTAAGATGACGATTCTGTAAAAGATTTAGTTAGAAGCAGAGACCTCGTAACTTGCAATGTTCGAGTTTTTACTTTATACAGGGTAACCCAAAAAAAACGGGCCCCAATTCTAATTATTCTAAATACACGGGGCCCGTTTTTTTGGGTCACCCTGTAGTTGAGGGACTGTGTTCGCTACTCGGTCAAGCGATACCAAAAACTGTATCCCCAGCAACGACTGCAAAGTAGCACACCATTGTCTGATATCCTGTGAAGTCCGTAAAATTTAGAAAAAGTAACGTAGTCCTTGTGACAAAAAATCTTGCAGTTACAATGTGGCAAACTTCAAACACAATATTTTGTTTCAAAAAATTTTACATTTATACACCAGTGCGTCGCGAGAATAAAAATTCTTAGAGAGTGCCTCGCGACAAGAAGAAATTTGAGAACCACTGCACTGGTATATTAATTTAGATTGGTTGTAGGTAGCAGAAATTGATCTAAAACTATTAGAAAAAACAGAACTCCATAAAAGGTCACATGCATGGTCCCTTGTCGATCTTAATAGGTTAGAAATGAAATAATTAGTTATATATTAAAGTAGGTTCCAAGCACATACTTATAATACAGGGTTTGCTTTGGGAAAATGTGTGGCACCTAAGGAAGCAAAATAAACCTGTGCAGACGCAAAATAAAAAAGGTGATTTTTCTCCATAAATTTCCCTGATTGGAGGGACTTTATTTTGATTTCTATGAACCCAAATCGAGACCCTAATGTGACTTAAAAATCCTCTTTTGTCTTTAATATTGAGCGTATGTCTGTAGGTTTCAGCATGTTCGCTGTAAATTCATGTCTGAATTGGAGGACGCTAAGAAGCGAGAAAATAACACAAATGTCATTGTTGGCCTCATCATGGGCATGAAGTTCTTTCGCGTTAAAATGTACCCAGTGGAAGATTTTGAGGCTTCGTTCAGGTAAGAGGTTTGGCGTTTTGTTTTCGCTGATAAGGATTGACAACAGCTGCCATAACGTTTAAGTTGAGCTGTTGTGCGAGAGTAGTTTCTGCTGTTTAACGCGTGTATTCTTCTTGCAAATACTGCCGAATGTGTTTCGAATTTTGTGTTGTCTCCGTTATTCTTATCACGCTGGTTGATTTCGAAATAGTTTTGACGTGGTTTCATTATTGCATTGTATTTTGTTCTTTTGATCTCATTTGTTAAATTCTTTCCCAGATTTTTGCGGGAGTTGGCTGGTTATAGCTTGGAAGTAAAAGATCGTGAAATTAAACGCGGTTTAACGAGTTTATTCGTCGAAATATTGATTCCTGTAGCTGCTGTGAGTATATTATGAGATACTGTAGTAGATGCTTGTTATAGCTACGTACTCGCATAGAATTTTGGATTTTCTTTTAAGTGAATTAACAACTTCCTTTTTAGCTTTAATGTCGTATAGATTTTTCTTCAAACAAAATTTAAGGGTTCATCCAGTCAAAATCTACCTGTTTTGATGCTAATTTTCTAGCACGTCGTTCAAAAACTCAAGTGAACATAAAGCTTAGAGTAGAGCGTCTGCCTTTCTACCAGTCAACGCTGGTTTGATTCCAAGTTGGGTCAAACCAATGCAAGCACAGTAATGTATGTGACTGGCCCTCGGCCTTGCTACAGCGTCGTATGTCCGTAGATGTGCCAGTATGCTGCCTATAAGTGCAACTGCTTAGTTGCCTAGATGCCACCGCTAGCTCGTGACTAACGTGTAACACATGTGTATAATTAAAATGAAGGAATGAATTCAAAAGCCTTATGACTGTAAATCATAATTTGACTTGAACCATTCAAAGTGTGTTATGTAATTTAAACTTTTTAAGCAAAAATCATTGCGTTGCAGGCTGTCAAAACCGAAGTAAATGTTCCAGTTCTGCGAGATTTCGTAGATGCTCTGTATCCGACCTCTTTGGAGTTGTCTAAAAAGAAGAAATTCCACATAGCGATGTACCCTTTAGTTACATGCTTACTATGCGTCTCCCAAAAGCAATTTTTTCTGAACAACTGGCATATATTCTTGGATAGCTGTTTATCTAATTTAAAGGTAAGATAGTCGGTTTATATGAGTATCCCACCTGAGCATTTTTCCTTTGTCGCAGATAATTTAGATGCTTGGTGGCTCCAACTCGAGCAAATAATCCTGCAACCCCGAAGGATAAACGGGTGTAGAAAAGTCAGTTAAAGTTGTATACCGCTTATGATCGGTGGCCTCTTTAAGACATTATTTCGTGAACATAAAAATGTACCCAAAGACCGTTTGTGTATAATTTAATATCCTTTTAGGGGACCACGAAGTTAGTGCCAAAGTAAGGTTACCCATCTTGTAATGACGCCTCTGCATGCGTTTACTATCTTCAACTCTTAACTACAGTGTAAGTTATATCAGACTTTTATAACAGGTGTTTTTTTCCATATTTTTGATAGCACCGAGACCAGAAAGTGTCAAGAGTGGCCTTGGAATCACTGTACAGGTTGCTCTGGGCTTACACAGTTCGTATTAAGTGTGAAAGCAACACTGCCACTCAAAGTCGTTTACAATCTATCATCAAGACTCTCTTTCCTACTGGTTCAAGAAGTGTAGTGCCAAAGGTATTTGTTGTCGCTGAGTTGGGTATTCAATATCTTAAGAAATTACATTAGTTTTAAATTATTGAGATGAAAATTGAACAGTAATTGGGGGAGACGCGATAGCAGCCTGCGCTCATTAAGATAGCAGCCATCAAATCATATGCCAGATGCGATGACTCCAGCCGTGAATCAAACCCATCAAGTAGGATTGGTAACCTGTTCTTGGTGCGGCTGGGTTGTATAGCGTCACTTGGAAAGGTTTTATACTAACTATCGTCTGAATTAAACGAACATGTTAATTTTATCGGCTTTTTTTCACCTCCTCGATTTGTGTTGTCTGGAATAAATGGGGCAAATTGACCTATACCACAACTCTAATTCATTATGTATGATATTATGTGTACTTTGTGCAGTATTTTGCTTTGAAGTTGAATTCCAAATAGATTCTGTTCTTCAATAGAAGGACGACCGTTTGCATCTTTAAATTTAAAGCCCATAATATAAGCCAGTAAACATATTGTGATACCGCCACCAAGAATACTAGTTGTATATAAATATGCTTGAATATTTATAGATTTGGACTTGGTAGGTGTTTTTTTTTTTTGTGGTAGAGCGCAAATTTCAGTCCCACTCACAGTCTACTGTACTTCGAGTGAGACTAAATTGTCATTGAGTTTTGACATGTTTCGATTTTTCGACAGGATACCCCTCTCAGTATTTATGTCAAAATCATTCAGTTTATTGCTCAAGAAAGGCTGGACTTTGCCATGAAAGAAATCATATTGGATTTACTCTGTTTAAATGCCATTTCTTCTCGAAATACGAAGATCATTTCTCTGCAGCCAGAGAGAATGAATATAGGTAAGTATATTGAAAGCTCTGTATTGCATGTTGTTTACTGCTGTGTTTACAGCAGAACTGCGAACTCACCGGTTGTTTAATCGAGTTCGTATTAACTAAAAGTTTGAAAATCAAATCTTCATTATACTCGCGTTAATACGCGGTAGCGTGTAACGAGAGGCGGGGCTCCGTGACTTAGCGCCTGGGCTACACAGCTCTGAAAAAACTCGCGGTCGCGAGTGGCGAGTCGCCACCGTTGACGACCACTGTGCCGATTTGACCGGCCCGGAAATTAAACCCAAGACCTTCCGCACCGACAGCCTGCGTGCTTAGCAACTGAGCTAACGGCTGGTCTGTGGAGTACAAGTTCTTTATTTTGTTTATTAAAGTTCGTGTTCAGTAATTTTTATCGATTTTATGCTCAGTTCTAGTAGTTTTTATCGGGTTTAGGCTAAGTTCAAACATTTTTGTAAAGTTTAGGATAAGTTCAAGACTCAAAGAACTTTTTTGAAATCGTGTGCAAGGATTCTTGTTTTTCAACTTCGACTGAGCTCAACGAGTTCAAGTTGGACTTCACAGTTTTGCTTTACAGCAAAAATTTTCTGCTTAGACCTGCTTGTTTTATGCTTCGTTAGAATTTAGTTTTGCGAAATTTCTTCATTTAAGTATATCGTGTGTTTAAATCGTTTCATAGGTAGAATATTCCCATGGACTTCTAATAGAAGTCCATGATATTCCCTTCGAATTTCCGGTATTGAGAAATAATCCTAAAAGTTCTGTTGTTTGACCGTATTTCCGGTTATATTAGTTTGATAGCGATAAGATTTTTGATTTTCTTAGGCCTTGGTTTTAAGCACCTAATACTCTTGACTAGCCGTGTTTTGAACATGGAATATTGCAATACTGTTAGTTTTGCCCAATGGTCATAAATTAGCATTTTGCAATGTCATTATGGCATTTTCATGAATTGATAGTTGTGTTTTAATGTTAAAAGTCATAACTCATTGCTTGGCAATCTGACCTTTAAACACTTCAGAGATAGCTCAAAGGAGTGAATTTGTTAATAAAGCAGTGATTAACAAGTAGCTAATTTGCTTATGTTAAACCGGGTTTATTCAAGATTACAGGCATTTTTCAGGCCTATTAAGACTTTTTTGTTCTTTTAATATGTCCAGTAGCCCGACTTTTGTTTCCTGTGATTTCTCTAAGTTTTTCTTCTCGTTTTAAGTTAAATTCCAATGTTGCTTTAATTTGAAATATACCGTAAAACCTCTACTTGAACGCCACTATAAGAAAAGGGTTGAAAAATAGAGCGCCATGGCGCTGAAATAGAGGTTTTACGGTATACTGAAACTAATTGAAGTAGGTAAAAGGTAGAACTTAAAATCTGCGCGGGCATGAATTCTGTGCCAGTTCTGATTTTGCTCAGTTCGAGCTGAAATTTTGTGTAAGCGACACTTTAGTTCTTTTCTGGTGTTGCTAACTTGCTACCATGCCTTTCTCCTAACCGCATGCTATAACATTAATTGTTTTGTTGCCCCTTTTCTTTTCTTGCGGTTGTTACCTTTCCATCGTCTTATCGTAGTCTTCAACGTGTTGGCGGTGTGGAAATAAAAGACACTACTTCTGCTCTATTCTTATGGCTTTAATTTTACTGAAAAATAGATTTTGTAGCGTAGAACGTTATTTAAAGCAATAGATATTGCCTATTAATCCTTGTTCCACTTTCGTTTCAATTCACTATATAATAAATCTATTTGTTTAAACCCGCTTGTACTGTTGTAGTTTGTGTAGACTCGCTTTTACAGTTGTGGTTTGTGTAAACCCGCTTGTACAGTTGTAGTTGTTTTAATCCGCTTTTACAGTTGTGGTTCGTGTAAATCCGCTTTTATAGTTGCGGTTCGTGTGAACCCCACTTGTGCAGTTGTGGTTTGTGTAAACCTGCTTTTACAGTTGTGGCTAGTGTAAACCCACTCTTACAGTTGTAGTTTGTGTAAACCCGCTAAAAAGTTATTTTATGCAAATAGGTCTCCGAGCTTTCTTGGTTATCACTGACAGTCTGCAACAAAAGGATGGAGCTCCACCCATGCCTACTACAGTTGGAGTTATGCCTTCTGGTAACACTCTTCGTGTCAAAAAAACTTTTCTTAACAAAATGCTCACTGAAGATGAGGCCAGGACAATAGGTGTGTCCCAGTACCACAAATTGGTCCAAAAAGCCTTGGACTGGATACTTACAACCCTGGATGGTCAAGTATGTTAAATATAGTTTAATGTTTCAACCAAGCTGTTTGCTATCATGTATCACAAGTTTAGGCTGCCCATTTGCGCGTTTTAGCATCCAGGCATAGTGGCTATTGAAAAAGCTGCTGCACCGATCGCAAGGCACTGGCAGCACTGCTTTATATTTGATCGACTTGGTAATCGAACCAAAGTTTCTTGCATAATGAGGTGTGAAAATGCTACATAACCATTAACCAAGTCGTTTTAGTAGAGGCCTTAATTATGTGGTTAAAAACCGTATAAAAATGCATAAGCTAGTTGTGGCTCTTATCAGACTCTTAGTCATTTTAAACCCACGACAAAATAGGTGTTAACAAATTGACCTTTGTCATTTTAAACCCCGACAAGACAGATGTTAACAAATTGATGTAATGAAGTCAAATATGAGGGTTTACCCTTGTACCTGGCTTTAGTGTATCTCTATTAAACCTCACTGTTTTGTTCTCTCACTTCAATTTTTTTGACTTTTTACTTGTAATTTTGATCCGCTAATTTGGTTATAAGTGCTTTAAGAGCGTGAGAATGAATTTAGTGATCTTGATTGATGGTGAAACGTTATACAATTTTCATCAGTTTCTTTTAACCTATTTTTCTTCATGCACTTGCACTTGTGCGATTAATTTTATCGCGCAGAGAATCTGTGTAGTCTTATAATTGGCAAACAATTTACACTCTCTGTAATTAGCTCAGAAAAGCGTTTTACATCAAGAATTTATTGATTTTTGCGAAAAAAAAATTGATTCGACGTTCCTGCATTTTTTGCATGTGTCATCATCAGTACTTTCCAACAGGTCGGGCAGCGTATGATGATGACAAACCGTACTTCGGATGTTATAGGAGTTGACAACAAACCTAAAATTGATCTTTTCCGAACATGTATTGCTGCTATGCCCAGGTTAGTCTTGATTATGTCAAATTTGGTCATTTTCGTGTCCATTTTGTAAACCAAATAGCGTAGCTACAAAGGTGGAAAGCTGCTGCAACGGTAGCGAGCGTTTGAGCAGTAATTTTCGTAATCAAACTCTGTTTTTTGTTTTGAAATCCAGAAATATTTAACTTGGTTGGTTCTTCATAATTTTGGCGGTGCTTGTTTGTTTTTGTGCGGCCACTTACCCTTGGGAATCGCTGGGGTGGGAGGCAAGTCCAGTCGCGTTTCCTAGCATTTCTATCTTCAGCATTGTTTGGTTGTTTTCCGTACAAAATTTGCAGCAGTGTAGCGTAGTTATGCTTAGTACTTAAATGTAACTCCCTTATGAGAGTTTTAGCTACTGAGCCATTTAACTTAAACTGCGATATTACCTAATCATACATGAAATGTGTGCAGACTTATACCTGGCGGCAGCATGGTCTTTTCTGAGCTGTTTGAGCTTCTTTCTCGCTTAACAATTCAC
The DNA here is from genome assembly GCA_964006365.1 of Trididemnum miniatum. Taxonomy (NCBI): domain Eukaryota; kingdom Metazoa; phylum Chordata; class Ascidiacea; order Aplousobranchia; family Didemnidae; genus Trididemnum; species Trididemnum miniatum. The sequence goes on from OZ023252.1 coordinate 8,763,120, forward strand.
ATTGACGAAGATTTGCGAACTGAAGCACTGGCATGTCTCATATCGTTCGCGCAGGATTTTCCGGACTTAACTGACGATGTAGTCGGTACATACGTATCGTTTATTCTGAAGCAGGTATTGATGAATTAGTTGGCGTTGTGGTTAGGAACATCGCTAGAGGCGCGGCACGTATTGAGTTTAATTCCCGGGCAAGTCAAATCGGACGCAGTCGCCAACGACTCGCCACGCTATGTTTCTGTGTTGCCCGGGCGTTAAGCCGCGGAGATGGGCCCCCCGCTAGTTACACGCTTTGGCGTAATACCGCAATTATAATGAAAATTTGATTTTGATTTGGCATCAAAAAGTGCCAGTTATTATCTTAATAAAATTTTTTCCTGAAAATGATTAAAATCTGACTCCCCTTTTCTCCCAAAAAGCATCTTTTTTGAATTGAATGTTTCGAATGTATTGGCGCATTTTTCCGCCTTTTTCGTCTTGATTTTTGCAGCAAGTCATGTTGATACTGCAGTGGTACGACTGAAAGTAAAATCTTTGTCGTTATCGTAATAGCCTTATCTCAATGGAGTCGCAATTCTAAAACTAAAAACCACTTTTACATTTTAACGCCATTTATTATTAGCATATTTGAATGCGAAACCCTGCTTATTGAGCAAATTCAGCTACAGATTCGAGATGATTTATGAAAATACTGAAGGCGGGTGCTTGACTTGTTGAATTCAAAGTTTATTGATTTTCCATTTCGATGGCGTGTTGTTGTACCTGAGCTTATCTCTACCAAAATAATTTTTGCTTCTTTTGCCGTAAAATAGAGGCAATAAAAAGCCAAAGTCGACGCATCACAACATTCTTGTCAATTACGTATGTTTAATTTCGACTGAACTCACTCTGTATAGGAATTAACTACAGTTGTTGGTATTTCTCGTACTGAGGTTTAGCAATTAGCATCTGCTTGTAATGAAAACAACTGCAACATTCACTCCATTCATCCTCTCATTAAAAGCTAGATCATTGGTTCTCAAATTTTTGTTGTTGATGGTTCCCTTCTTATGACCCTCAACACCGGTGGTCCCTTGCTGAGCAATTAAATTTTATTTCGGCATTTCATTTATAGTGGCTTCAAATAAATAAACAATTGAGGATATTTTCAAATTATATTGAACTGAAAATTCAACAGTAAATAAAGGAGAATCCAAAGTGAGCTTGCGCTCTTCGAGTCAGCATCCACCTGTTATATATGTAAATGCGATCGGCTCCAGCCGCGAATCGAACCCGCCACGTAGGATCTGTCACCTGCGCGCGGTAACATCGCTGACGTGCTACACTGTCCACTGGCCGTAAGTGGTTAATTACCGTCAAAAGGTTATTAAACCTTGCGCTTGTTACCCTTAAAGGAGCCAATGGTCCCGGTTAAGAACCACTGAGCTAATCATGTTGTTACTTTGACAATGATTTGCGCTTTTCCCCTTTTGAATGGAGGTTGCCTTATCAATTTTTATGATGTTTTTTTCATTCTTTCCATTTTGTTCGATTTTATTGCTCTTGTATTTCTTTTTATCGATCATAAATTTGAAATACTAACTTATAGGTTACGGATATTCATTATGTTCTACTTGAAACTGTTTTGAAGCATTTAATGCAGTTGATCAGTGGATGGCAAAGCAAATCACATCATTACAACAGCACTAAGTAAGTGCTTGGAACAGGTGCATAATTTACGACATTTTCATTGTTGTCGTAAGGTAGTCTGTTTTTTCTGGGCGAAAAATTGCTCTGATCCAGCGATAAAAGAACCAATTATGAAACTCATTAAGTTGATAATAAATTAAGAAAAAAATGGCGTTTTTACCGCCTTATTTGCGAAGGTTAGTGTAATTTTTAATTAAGATTGCAAGCACAGTGCTGCCAGTGATTCACCATCTCTTCAGCATTCCCTACGTTCGTAGATGCTAAGTTGCTGGAGACGGGCATCGCTTACTTATTACTCGCTTCTACCTATTACACGAAAATAGTAACACTATGCGATATTCAATGCAGAGGCATTGCTTTGAGATGCATTACTGTCAGCATAGATTGTTTTGAAAAGATCTGTGTAATAACTGTCTAGTAAAATCAAACCGAATAGCGGAATGGTTAAAGACCCCGATATCGGCGAGGGAAGTCTGGGGTTTGATTCCTGGGCCGGCCGTAACAGACACAGTCTCCAACTGTTCACCACCGCTGCAACGTTTCTTCGGCAGTGCATTGCTCAGGCACTAAGCCTCAAAAATGGGCCCTGCCACTCGTTACATGCTTCGGCGTGATTCTGCGAGTGTAATGAAGGTGTTTTTTTGTAAAAACGGTCAGTTTTTAGCAGTTTTTCTTTTACGACATTATTGCTGAAGGCAAGGTAGTAAATGGCGTTTTTGGCATACGTAATCACACTTGTTGCTTTTACAGTTCAACGCCTAGAACCCGGAAGAATAAGCTCACGGATTCCCACGACCGACGTTCCAAATATGCACCTTTAATTGACCATCTTGAGGGCTTTGCATTAGTCCTACTTTGCAGTAATCGCAGTGCCACCCGGAAATTGGCTTGTTTGTTGCTTAAAGAAGTAGGTGGATGATACAGACTATGTAATACACAAATCTAACTGGTAAAAATACTTGGGCGGGCATTTTTCCTTTCTTCTGGTGCCATTATCAACGCTATAAGCCTACACTAAACTATTGGTTCTTAAGCCATGTTGGCACCAGCATTGAGCTGGAAAGGCCTTCCAAGTATTTTTAGTTGTTTCTTTAGTAAAAGTGCCACTTTACTCCAATTGTACGGTTTGAGAAATTAGATAGATACTCGCTATTTTATACGCCATGTCGTTTAGTAACTGCTGATGCTTTCAGATCTAGTAGTATTTTTAAGTTTTGCATTCTGCTTAAGAGTTCGTTTCTACTCTACAAAAGAACATTGAGTGTTCGAAAATTAAATTTCAGGGGTTCTTAAAGCACTTTGGTCCCTAGAATCAAGAAAATTAATGGAGAAAAGTAACTTTCAAGGTTTTTTTAGGTGTTTGGGTCCCTAGAATCAAGAAAGTTAACGGAGAAAAATATATTTCAAGTTTTTAGGTTTTGGGTCCCTATAATCAAGAAAATTAAGTGGGTTTTTTATTTTGAGTTGGTACATGTCCATTTTGGGTCGCTGGAAGTTTATTTTGGTAAGCTAACAATTTCCCCCAAAAAAATCCTTGAACGTTTAGTCTGTGCATAGTTCTTTAATTGTAATTTGCCTACACCTTTGCAGGTTAAGGATTTGGTGCGGACTTTGAATTATAAAAAATCCGGCGAGGATCTTTTGATTGATGCCCTGGATCGTCTTTGTCCTGTAGTGGCAAGCGAAGTCGTTTTAGAACAAGAAATTCCTCATTATCTATCAACAACTGAATGCAAGAATGTCCTTGCTGTATCAGAGCGTTGTGATATCACTTCACTTGTTGAATGCACTTCTGCCTGTAGCTCAGTAAGTCCTTGATAAATTTGGTAACGTAAATTATTACAAACGCTCTATCACCGTACACCGGCTCCCTTACTGTCAAAAAAACAACGAAGTCGTTCATGAAAATTCAGTATTTTACTCCGCATTGCTAAAAATAGACTTATTTCAATCTTGTTTCCGGTTAAATAAGGTGTTTTTGGATTTTTTTTTCTGTGTGTCTGTAGAAGTTTTAGCTTTGCTTTTTTGGGAATAGTTAAAGCAAAGCTAAAATGAATATGCTATGATCTAAAACCAAACCTTCTCTCTACTGGAAGCAAACCTGAGTTCCTATGTAGAAGACCGTTAGTTGCTTTCATTCGACACTGCTGTTAAATTTGAACTTTTGAAAGTCGTGTATGTTTATAGGGTACTTACAAAGGTACTTATCAACAACTTGAGCTACTTGCTTTGTGAAGAACTCTTCACCTTGAATTTACACTCTATTGTCAATAAGAAAGATTTCACAAAACACCAGAAATGTGTTTACTCCAGTTCCTTCTAATATATATCGTCAGTTGTTTGAGTTCGACCAGTGGCGTTGCCAGGGGATTATGACGTATGAAGGCCTTATTTTAAAGATCGCTTGCTATTGGCGAATGGGCTATCTCATTCCCTAAATCCACCCCTCCCCCCCCCGCTCCTTTCTAAATATTTTGCCATGAGTTTGACTCCCACTGTGACTTCTTGATAGGTCATTGGATAGATGCCTCGCGATGTTTATCCCTGCTTGGCTGTTTCTTAGCAAGCACCTACCAAGGAAGCCAAATCTTCTAATTCAATGACTACACAAAAAATACAATCGAGTCTGAATTCATTGTCTTTGAAATTTTTGTCGTGACTCAAAAATAAATACTTTTCTGTGGCGCTAGGTTAGTTATTGAGTATGTGCAAATTTCTGACTCCAAATTTTTGATACCTGAAATGTCGTTCATTTTCTAATTTTGAAAAGGTGCCAAGCGATAATGCGTAGGAATTTTAAACAAAATCGTTTGAAAAATGCGACAGTACCTCTGCAAACGAGCAGAAGTGACACATTTTCCGGTCTTAAAAGCAAAGAAATATATAAAAATATCAACTTTTTAGAACAACAATGTCGATTTATGGACTTCATTCATTGCTTCATTCATGAAACCAAATCGAATCCCAGCTTTTTGCGCCACAGCCGTCCAGTTTTCATGGGACAATGTTAATGTTCGGCTAAATCAACTCTGGCCATTACTGGATCCAATACAAACATCTTCCAGTAAAAAAGTATGAGTCACTTCATGAATAGTGATCAAGATAATCGTATTTAAAGACCATTTGTGGAAAAAAAATTGTTTATGTTATGTTTCAACAACTTGTTTTTGCGTGACTAAATTTTGATTATGTATCCTATATTTGACTATCAGGGAGCATCTAGGTTCGAAAGTCTCATGGTTGGTCGATGCTTCCTGGCTATTGACACTTTTCATCGTTATATTATTTATTGTTTCAATTTCCTGTTATTGAAGTAGTACCTTCGTGTTTAACGATATTTTCAGAAAAGGCGATAAGTGAAATGATTTTCTTTTTTGCATTGTCAATGCATTGTATGTTGGTCGATTGATACTTATTCATTTCCTGTCACCATTTTGTCTACTTATATTTTGCCAATAAAGGTGGTTGCAGGTCAGACGTCTTTTATTGAAAGCATACTGCATAACCTTGATCACTACAGCTCTCAAACCTTACTGTTCGCTAAAGTGTGCTAGTTTTAACTCCTGGCTGAGTGAGTTTTCCTAATTCTCCAAAGCAATCATTTGGATATCGTATTATTTAGTGGTTTTCAAATGCAAGAAAGCATTGTTTTATAAAACTGAACAACGTTCTTTAGTGTTTTTCAAGTTTTATGTGTATTACTTTTCGGTGCGGGAGGTCTGGGGTTCAAGTCCCGGGCCGGTCAAACCGGCACAGTGTCGCCAAAGGCTCGCCACCGCTGCGACGTTTCTTCGGAGCTGTTGCACAGGCGCTAAGCTGCGTAGGGAGGCCCCGCTACTCGTTACACGCTTTGTCGTAATCAGGCGAGTTTAATGAAGATTTGGTTTTGATTTTCACTTCAGGGTAACGTGGTCCCTAGCAGTGGCGATACTCTGCTTTCTTTGTGGACTAATTACATTGTTTTTGCTTGCCGAAGTGCACCTACTAATGCAGCAGCTATAAAGGTAAGTGCTTAACTCTCAAGTTTAATGAGCTGCTCATCGCTTAGACCTAATTTTCCCATTTTTATATCTTAGCTATGTTGCCCAGGTTTGGGCTGTGGAGATGGGTCCCGCACATGCTTCGGCGTAATACCTCGAGAATAATGAAGATTTGCTTTGATTTTTTTATATACCTTAGTCTTCCAAGCACTGTTTATTTTGATGAACATTTGAAAAGTGATCTTGCTATTTTAGTACAGCAGCCCTCGAACTATATGTAAAGCGATCTACTCCAGCCGTGAACCAAACTCGCTACTAAGGATCTGCATTGAGCTACGTGCACTCGGTACCGCTAGGAGATGTTGCTGACCAGCCTTTAGAAAATCCCTTGTTACATATTCTGCAGATAAATTGAACTGCTTTTTCTTACTGGAACGGGGCAATGCACACTTTAAGATGATTTACTCTGTAAGTGGCAACTCTGCCCTTAGTAACTCTGCTACCTTATAGTTCCTGATTGCAAAAGTTGTTTGGCAAAGTCGTGAATGACTAATACAACAAAAAATGAAGCTCTGGTTTGCTAGAAAGAAACGCTTTATATGTTTTTAGAAGCAGACTCCTGGATCTATTGCTGCAGGCACTTCTGATTGGCTGGTGTCATTGTCACGTGATTCAGAGCGTCTAACAGCAACCCCGTCTGCCTTGTTTCAGCGTCTCATCACTTTACTGCGTCAGGAAAGTAATTTGCCATTGAGAGACTCAGCTGTTGTGGGTTTGGGTTCAACAAGGTAACTATTTTTATGGTTTTGACGTAGAAATACGCCAAAGGTTTGGATAAATTTGATTGGATAAATTTGCCCGTTATTAAAACTCATCTAATTGTTGAGTGCCTGAGTAGTAATGAGATAGATAGCGCACTAATGACACGCATTGGGTGACTGTGTAGCTATTATATTAACAATTTAATTTTAGCCTAGTTCTACTTATTTTTTTACCAAAAAACGTTAGGTAAATAGTTGATTGGCCGTACAGAACTTAAGAATAGCTTTGAAAAAAGCTGCTCTCGCATTAGATTTCACAAAACGCTTCGCCATAACTCTTTTCGCGCCAAAATAAACCGATGAGGACCCTATGTAAAAGGCTATTTTTTTTCATTTTTCCCTGATTTTAGGGATTCTGTTTTTATTTTTAAAGACCCCAAAGTGGTCCCTAAAACGCATTAAATAACTCTTGTTTTACTAGCAACTTTAAAGTGTTTACTTTACAGCATTTTGGCTTTTCCTGATTTGATGGTTGAACTTCTTACTGTAATACAAGAAGCATGCAAAACTCACCGACAGGATAACATGCGTCGCAAGCGAAAGAGAGACAATACACGTGTCATGCTGGCAAGAGTTATGGAAAGACTTGCTAGACACAAAGTACTTAATGCACTGTTATGTGCTTTATCTCACGATCTCTGTTTCGGCCTTGTCAAGTCTCATCAGTGGTGTAGTTTCATGCTTGTATTGTTTGTTCTTTTACCTTGGGATACTCGGTCTTTTGTTTACCAAGCTAAAGGGGGAGAATCCCCGTAGGTGCTTTCCCAGCGGCACACAGCAAGTGAACTTGCCGGCTTGTTCTTCACACTGTCTCTTTAATGTTGAGCGCTAAGCAGGAAGCTTTAAATAGCAATTTTCAAGCCATTGGTTTGACCAGATTCGAATCAAGGACGGAGCCTACCGCTCCAAAGGCGGAAAGTCCGACATTTCTCTCTTTTTAAAGCTTTGGTTTGACTGTTTTGCTACTTTCTTTAGCAAACTTTTTTTGTGAAAAGGTAACTTGGTAAAACGAACAGCAAAATACCCACAATAAATAAATAAATAAACAAACAAAACTACCAGTGCCTCTGGAAAAGCGTACCAATTATCGATTATTCCAGCCTTCACGAGCATTCAGCTCTAGTTGTGAATCGAACCCAACGCGAAAGATCCTAAATTACTTTTTTTTCAGCAAAAGTGTGTCTTCATCGAGTTTTTGTGCAGGTGTTAAGCGAGTGTGCGGCGTCGACAATCCAACTTCCAGCCAACATACCCGGAAAAACAGGCGACAATTGTTTGAGCAACAATCTGCTAGATTACATTAGAGACATGTGCACTTTTTTGGAATCGGTTGATAAATCTGAATTCGCATCCTCGTCTCTGTCAGGAAATCAACAGACACAGCTGGTAATTTTGCTATTCGTATGCTTACACGTGTCATGAGTTTACGACGCCAATTTTTTCGACTTTTTTTGGCAGCACAGCTACGAACGGTGAGAACTGCTGCAATGGTAATGAGCGATTGAGTAGTCTGCGACCTTTGTGCTAAATTATGCTGATTTACGGTGATGATTTAGCATTGTGGTAAATTTACTTGAGCCCTGACCTCTGCTTGAGAGCACAGTTGATATTACGGGCCGACTGTGCCTGAAATTCTATTTAGTTCAAAGCTCTTAAACAGGCCCGAGCAAGTCCGAAAGTTGGCTGCCCCAAAACACTGCTATTTCTTCCAAAGAATCTGAAAGGCTCGATTTTTTATTACTGAGTCCCGATCTTGATCCCATAAGCCCGGCCTGACTATACCTCAAATATTCTTATTAGGTTGCACCCTTGCAACATGATCGGAGCATGTCGTTCTTCAAGTTTCAAGCATGTAGCAAACAGGATAGTGTTTGGGACGCAGAAAAAATTGGGATGAAATAGCTTGATGAAAAAATAGGAAAAATAAAATCAGCGAATTTTTTGCCTTTGTTTTTCCTCCTTAAAACACTGTTGTTTTAAAGACTCCGTCTTCTCCATTCCCTGGAACTTTACTGTCTTCCGCTTCCGCCATCCAGACACATTCCACTCCCAACTTAATGGATGAATTACGGATTCATTTTGGATCAATGGTAAGTTGCTTTCCAACCTTAGCTTTGTTTTCGCATTTTTTTACCTGGTAAATGGTATTTTTTTACTTGATTAGTATAACTTTTACTATAACAGAAGCTAGGTGAACAACATTACTGCTAGCTGCTAAACCAGTCTGAGCAACTACTTACCTCAGTGGTAAAAGAATAGAACTTCGGCCTCAGAGCTTTTCACACTTGGTTCAGAATGGATGCTGGGTCAAACGACGATGAATAACGTTTTTTCAAAAGGCTGCCGCATTCTATTGTTTTTTTGTTTTTTTTTTCGGTTTCTCGCTTCGGGTATATGCATTGCTATAGTGGTAGGTCCTTAGGGTTTGTCTTAAATTTGTATTTTTAGATTTCCTATTTGATGAGACATTTACCGGAACATTCGCAAAAGCAGTTTTTACCAGATGAAACTAGACGCCTCTTGTTCTTTGTGTTCGGGCGCTGGTGTGGAAAATATGGCGACGCACTGGAAAATTTGGATTTGCTCAACGAAAAGGTAATTCTTAATATTTGTGCAAATTGATTGCCGGCGCTCCTTTGACATGTAGGCCTTAAAACCTAATCTAGTTGATGTGTTACTCGTTTTATATGCTGGTGTGTGTTGTTTAATGGTTCGTGTCATTGTGAGCTTGCGCTCTTTGAATCAACATTCACCAGGTACATTCAAATGCGATCGGCTCCAGCCCAAAATCGAACCTATCACGAAGAATCTTTGTTCTGCCCCCGGTGCTGCTAGGCCTTGTCGCTCAGAATTTTTAGCGCAGTTCGACAGCTCCAACCTATAAATTTGTAATATTAATATGTCTTCCAGAATACTGATAATTAGGCTGATAGTGGAAACAGAATTGGGAATGAAATCTTTTAATACGCCTGTACTTTCTCCTGTACTTTCTTTTAACTTGTGGTTCTTAACGCTGTACAGGAAGCAAAGAACATTGGCACGCTGCTGCATATCACAGCATTGAAAGCAGAATGTGCTGTTCTTTGCTCTGGACCCCTATTTGACAAATCTGGGTTGCAACATGAAACTGGGTATCTGTACCCATGGCTTGAAGCTTTGTTGGGTAAGCAGGAGATTCTTATTGTTTTCACGGGTAATGTGATTTTGTCAGAAACTGTCTCAACCGTAGCTGACTACAATTTTCATATTGTCGTTGACAGAAATGTTCTGCAAAATTTAAAAGTTACAGGTTGTTTGTATTAAAATGTAAACATGAGCCTATGTTAAACGAAATTTTGTTATGAGCTAACAAACATAAGTTGTGCTGTAGTCCCCTAATTTTTTGGAAAAGTTATTCTACTCTGTTTTATACATCTCCGATCAAAAACAGATGTACGTATTTATTAGAGAGTAGAACATCATAAGGTACCGGCTACCCAAAGAAATTCTCATGTACACCACGGACTAACTTGCAACTATTTCGTAGAAAAACCCAAGAAACATTTTTTAGGCCCAATAATCAACTAAAACTGTACCGGTCGGTATGATTCCCGGGCCGGTCAAATTGGCACAGTGTCGCCAACAGCTCGCCACTGCTGCGACGTTTCTTAGGAGCTGTATTGCCCTGGCGCTAAGCCGCTGAGATGGGCCCCGCCACTCGTTACACGCTTCGACGTAATACTTTGAGTGTAATAAAGGTTTAACTTTTTTTGATAATTAACTGTGCTCAGCCCCACTCTTTGCAAACGAGGATGTAACCTAAACTTTGTTGGTTTGACTAATCGCTTTGTATTAATAGTGTGTGTTGTTTTTTTAGACTACAATAACCCCAAAATTCATCGGTTTGGAAAAGAGGCGGTTGTAATGCTATTACGTCATAATAAAAACGAACCAGCTCTTCTGTCATGGTTGATTGATAAATGCTACACTGGTTCTCCTCTGGTTGCATCTGGTTGTTTTTGCAGCATTGCTATTGCTTTCAATTACATGTAAGTGGTAGTTGGCGAGTTTTCAAATTATAAAACTGAAAATTCAACAGCAATTGAGCGTTGAATTTGAAGTGAAGACTGTTGAAAACAGCAAGCTCACGTCTAGTCAGCAGCCACACGAAATATTCGCCAAATGCGATTAGCTCCTATCATGAATCGAACACGTCACGTTGGATCGGTAATCTGCGCACAGTGTAGTTGTTATCGAGGCCATAGTCTTTTCTACGATTTAGCATTCTGGCAGCACAGCTACGAACGTACTACGAAGTAAATCGTTCGATTAATTTCGGTGGCAGGATTCAGCCGGTCCACACTGGTTTTACAGAATCGACTCAAGGAATTTAATTACGTAACCGGCCAACATTCCTGTTTGAGTTTATACTTGTACCATTAGTTGAAACAAACTGGTTGAACGTATAGCTTTTGTGATAGAACTAGCTGACAAAAAAATTGAATCCCTCTAGTGATTAAGCCTGTTTGCATAGTGCGCTTTTTGAGCTAGGGCTGTATCGGATTTAATTATCTGCAGTTTTGAAAGATGTTGCATATTTTTAGTGATTTGGACAACAACACCATCGCCCTGCTTAATCTGGCTTTATTCAGCATAGCTAATCCTGAAATCTCCCATACTGCCCAACATTTACTCATAATGATACAAAGCAGGTATGCTCAAAAACACACTTCACTGTCTTTTTAAATGTACGAACGGAGTAAGTTTTTGCAAGCTTGGTTGTGATTCCAGTATGCCTTCAGTACTGTTCACTCGTAGCTTGCCGGGTCGCATATTTCGGAATGGTTCGACAGAAAAAGGTAAGGCTCGATCGAGATGATGACTATAAGTAGAAAAATTGAGCTCACAACTGGCAACAGCGGCGTGGTGTTGTGGTCAGTATGCTGGGCTGCTACTTATAGGGTCTGGGTTCGATGCTGCTCTAAGCTTTGATTTTGTTCTCAACATGCCTTGTTTCTAATGTGTAATTCGGGATGGGGTAGAAGGGTGGCAATAGAATAAACAAAAAATATTCTGTAAAACCATTCAGAAATATCCTGCCGGGTCGCATGAAAAATTAAGCTGGAAATCGCCTATGTGATCGCTTGCGGCTTCATGCCTTATCTGTGCTTTGATTATCTTATTTAAAAAGCACTTAATGCTTGTTTTCTCGAATCTAAACTGTTTAGCATGGTGATACTGATAGGCCAATCTGAAAAACTAGCAGAATATCACAAAAGGGGTCTGTTTTGGCGGAGGCTGTTTCACTTGTTCATTGTACGTTGGCCGTAAAGAAAGTATTAGAGTGCAATGATTGAATTTATGATGTCATCAAATTTTTTTTCGTTTATGACATCTCAAGAATGATTGTGACGTAGAAGCACAGGTTTTTGACTACAAAACACCACTATGTAATCAAGAAACCTTGTCCTTGCGTGATATATACAAAGAGCCTTATTTTTTAGAATTGTACCGTCTTTAAACCACGCGGAGTTACCTGACGAGTCTGGTGATCTCGCTGAGTCTGCAGTGGGCTCTCAAGGCAAAGACAAACCTCTCCTTCTTTGCTTAAACGTCAACTACGAACACATGTACACTCCTCCTTTGTATTGCTTGTCACAAAATGATATATCCCGTGACCTTGCCAGACTTCATCCAGAGTTTACAATTGCGATGTTATCAGGTAAACATGTGTTATTAAAAAATGGTCTCGAATGTCATAAAATTTTGCAGTTTTCGAAGTTATTTTTTGATCGACGAGTCTCATCATATCAACTTGTAACCAGTATAGACAAAAAGCACCACAGTGACGCACGTTTGTTCATATTGTTAGCAAATGTTGAATATGGCTCTTTATTAGGTTGCTGATGGTATTCATATGATACTTGACATTTTTGTATACTTGAAAGTATGATTTAGCTTCGATGCCCATGCCATGAAACCCTAAGAAATCTTGATGGGGGCCACTAATAATATCGACAGTGATGGGCGCGTTAAATCTTTCTGTGCGAAACCGATAATCGATAATTTCAAAAAATTCCAGGGCGATAATCGATAAATCTCAATTTGTTCAAGTGATATCGGTAATCGATAAATTATCGATGATAAATTTTTCCGATGAATGTTGCGGTGAATTTTCAATGTGTTTGACGAAGTTTTTATGTAAGCGAAATTGCAAAAATGCCTTTCTAGATTTTTCGAGAAAAGAGAGCAGTTCACGGATTCGGCCGTGGCATCAAACAAAACAAAGAGAATTTTTTTAAAATTGCTACAAGACTTTATGGACTCAGTGTATTTTTTCCATAGCGCCAACTCATTGACTTTACACTGTGTGCATAAAAAATCGTTTATTGTGATAATTTATCGGCGATAACAAGATATATTACAAAAGCGATATCTTTAATCGATAAATCCAAACTATTTTGAGCGATAACGATAATCGGTAATAAATGATCGCCGATAAACTTTCTCGATAAAAGCGATAACGATAATCGGTAATAAATGATCGCCAATAAACTATCTCGACAAATGCCCGTTTCTGATTATCGAAAAACTCACAATGCTTTAAAATATGCAAAAATTAACTACTGCTTTTGTCTTTTGAATTTGTAAATCGAATGTGTTTGTGTTCTTAGTAATTTACATTGATCGTCTACGCTCGCTGCTTTTCACGAATGAGACCAAGTAGATGTGCTGCAAAAGACAGGCCATGCTGTGCTTACGATTGTCCGATTTTTGATCTCCTTGTGATCTTTCGGTCTGAAGTCTTCTGCTTAAAATCTGTGATTTGCTCTGTAAAAATGTGCTTTAACATCTAATTTCAACGCTTTAATTCTTGCCATGACTTCTTTTATTATTTTAGAAATTTTCAAGCGCTTCATGCTCACTACTACCACGGTGTGGCAGCAGTTGATGCTCCAATACATGATTCCTTGGTTGAAAAATATTGAGTTATCTTTGCATGATGACGAGGAACGTGTACCGGAGTTGAACAACTCCGAGAAAATGTTTGAGATTCCACTCCATATGCTTGCATCGTGTGGCTGGGGTTCTGTGAATGCTACTCTGTTTGTGCTGAGCAATTTAACCTACATGACTATCAGAGTAAGCAATACTATTTGTAGCTATAGCAATTCGTTCATCTAAGGTGTGTTTTTCGATACGCGGCAGAGCCACTGCGATTCTAATGTAAGGAAATGTAGCAGATTTCGCGTGGTCAGTAAGCAGTAAAATAAAAGACAGCGAGATAAAAAATCTTCACACAAATTAATTCAACAATTTTTGTAGAAAGCGTCCCGTTTGGCGTAGTAGCTGAAGGCGTCGCTACTGGCGCCGTAGATGTGGGTTTCATTCTTAAGCCAGTCAATCAGGCACAGTGTCGCCAACAACTTGCCTCTGCTACGATGTTTCTTCGGAGCTGTGTTGCCCAGGCGCTAAGCTGCGGATATAAGCCCCGCCACTCGTATGTTTCGGCGTTATACCACTATTACAATGAAGCTTCAATGATAATGAGCCCTGACCAAGGATTGAACGCAGTTTCTAAAATCTTATTATTTCAGTACCATACTATTCTTGGTAATGAGATTGAGAATTGCTGGACCACATTATGTCATACATGGCCTGGAAATCTGGACATCCTTTTATTTTATGTTAGTGGATTATCTGCATGTGGAGGTTCAGAGTCCATTGCTTTTGTAACGAGAAAACTAATTACATTTTTTGCTCGAGCAAAGCCAAAGGAAGTTGCGCAGTATTTGGTATCAGAATGCCAGGTATGTATGGTTTGAGTTTAATTAATTTTGATAATGATGGAGATGTATACTTCGGGCATTTTGTGTAATAGTTTGAGGGAGTGTTTAACGCGACAATATGCTGCCCGCCGCACAAGTGTGGCGACCAGTTTTTAATAGAAAGGCCGCTTGTCCCGTCGGGTGGTCCATTGCCTACTCTGTCCAGTGTCCACGAGTCCAGCTTGAGTGGGCTTAATGGGCTGTCTGTATAATCAAAACTAATGTCTTAATTGAAAAAAGTGGTTATAATATCAGAATTGGTTTAATTTAAAGTTTTTCATAGATTTCAGATTTACCTGATTTTGGGACAGAAATTATCGACCAACCCCCATTTCTCAAAATGCAAGTCCCAAGTTTGAAAATCTTATCTCGGCTCCGTTTATCCCAAACTACATCTCCGCCTCGATCCTTAGTAATTCGTAACAACAAAAAGAACTCTCATCATATGTTATCCAGCTCCGCTCCTAACAGTTACTTACGGATCAACGCAACAAAAACGGAGTCTACCGGAGTTGCTTCCTCTCCAACATCGCGAAATCAAGTTGTGAAACCATCATCAAATTTAACACAGAGCCTGCCACACCATAAATCATTACAAAACATAGATTTAAGCAAAACAAGCGAATTTTACTCCCCTTCCAAGCCCCATCCTAGGCCTGTTTCTGTAAGAGCCAAAATGTCCTCATCGCTGTACTCCCTTCCCAATCTATCAGCCGAAACAAACGTCACTGTGTCCCCTAGGTCAGCCAGCAGTAACCGGCTAAGCCATCACGAAGCATTAGCAGATCCGCAATTTATGGCCAAACTAGGCCTAACAAAGCAAGCCAAAACAAGGTACGTAAAAATTGACTTAAAGTGAGAGCCCACAATTACAATTTCAGTGTTCTATAAGCCCGCGGCTTTTTTTTTTAGTTTCTGCGTCATAATAAATTTTTTGATGTAGTTAAAGAAGTGATTATGACGTCAAGAAATTGATTATGATGCAGAAACTAAAACCGTGGGCCGAAAGCCCAAAAAATTTGAAATGTGGACAAAGTAAAGAGGTTCGAACCTCAAAATTAAGGCTTCTAAATTTGTCTCTTTTCCCCTTACTCCGTTTTGATAAATTTAGTTATTTCTAGCAGCATCTGTGGTAATGCCAGCTCTTATTTTGGTTGTTTTACACGCCGGCCACTCTGCATTTTCGAACAGCCAGTTAAAGGCGAAACTTGAAGCAGTTGTGTTCCAACTAGGCACATGGTACTGGTAGTGTCTTGAGTGTGTGCGCGGTCAACCCAATAAAGAATACGATAATATGAAGGAAATATGACAACAAGAAAAGGGAAGGGGCAACAAAACAATTGACGTGATGGCATGCAAGTAGAAGAAAAAACAACAAGAGTGGGCATGGTGGTAACACCCGTTTCTGAAAACTTCAATGTTTGCCTTTGGTTTAAGTTGGACTACACAAGAACTTTTGAAGTGCATTTAGCTTGGTGAAAATTTTCTGCCCTTGCGTTTTTCGGGTGCAAAGTATCTTTAAACCATTATTTTGAATTTAGATTGCCAGAAAAGCAAATCCCGAGAGATGCTCCAACCCCAGCGTATGAGGAAAAAGAAAAAAATGTGTTTACTAATGTAAGATAAGCTTTATATACTGTACAATTGTAGCCATGTTCTATTAAGACACTCAGGGTTAGTGACTAGCGGTACCAAAGATAGATGTTTCGACACTAGTTTTTCTGTTGTCAGCAACAATAGTGGTTAAACTTCTTTCTCCGAATTCTGGTTTCAGCATATATTCTTAAAACACATATCTTGTTGAATTTCTTGACTGCTGATACAAGGAACATAATATCGGTTTCTCGTTTTATAACCACCTTTGCTGTGCGATCTATCCCAATTTTTTCGTGAGCAAGCGAAAACGTGCAAACTTTCATTCTTTGCGTTTTAAGACTAGAAAAAAAGTTTAATTCTCCCATGTGATGCATTGAAATTCTTTACCCTCGCCAGCTCTTCGTATTATGCGATTATTCTCATACTCACTGTATTGGTGGTGGTGGGGACCATTTCCGCGGTTTAACGCCTGTGCAAAACAGTTCCGAAAAGACGTGGTAACGGTGGCAAGCATTTGCCAACCCTGTGTCCGATACAGGGGCGCACCCAGCATATTTCAAAAGGGGGGGGGGGGTTCTAAAAAATCTCGATTTCACACTCAGGAGCGGATCCAAAAAAATTTGTTGGGGGGATGAAATTTTGAATTAGGTTGGATGTTGACTGAATACAAAGACGTTAGACCCAAAAAAGGCGTAAAAAGCCCTTTGAAAAATGTTTTCACGTCTACGGCATGTTCAGAAATTTCTTCAGGGAGGGCACTAAGTGGATATATTTTCAACGAGCTTGTTTTTTTTCGGCAGAATTATTTTGAAGCATATTGAGAATGAAAAAGGCTAGGGTGGTCCGGGGGCATGCTCCTCCAGAAAATTTTTGGAAATTTGCATACTGTAGTGGCCATTTTAGTACTTTTTGAACAATTTTTATGCAAATTTTGTTTAAATTTTTCGCCCCTAATTTTGAGTGTTTCACCAAATATGCATTTTGTTCGTACATTTTCGATTATGCGTGCTTAGGGCGTAAAGTTATCGAAAAGATTCGAAATTATGGAAAAATTGTATTCATCAAAAACATGTTTGAAAATGGCTGGTGAGAGAGGGGATGCATTATCCCCCCTGCCCACACTGATAACAATGTTACTTGCCACTACGCCAACCAGGCGATTTGGCTCCAATGTGATGCGGGGCAAATTCTGTCACAGCTGTTTTGAAATAACAGCACGTGCTGCACTTGCACAGTTTGGACACTTCACTTTAAAAACAAGGGTTCGGTTTCAAAAGAGGGGGATTCGCCTCCCTAACCCCTTGGGTGCTCCGCCGGTTCGATGTGACCGGCACGGGAATCGAACCCAAGGCTGCAGCGTCTTGGCGCAAACCAGCTGATCTGTTTGTATTATAATGTTTGCAAATCATTTACAGTGGCGTCAAGAAATTGAGTTGGGCCGCCCATACGCATTACCGTTGCCAACTACATCTTTGTATTACTTTCAACTGAATGAATACTTCGTTGTAGATCATATACAGAAATCAAATGGCTTATTAAGGTAAGACGTTTTATAGCTCCTACTGAAAAACGGTTGTCCGGAGGTTTTTAAGCTGTGGGCCGCTTTGCTGTTTCAGTGAGCCACAGAGTTTGGCTGGAAAACAGCATCAGTATTCCTTACACATGTTGCTACGTTCAGTGGGTACTTTTCAATAAAACTAGATTCTACAACGCCACATTTTCTTGTTTTCGTGAACCATAACCATAAAAAGATTGAAAAGCCCTGGGTTAAACCAAACTTATTTTCTCACTTGTGTGCCATAGTTTGTATTAGTGTTCGACTTGTACGATGGAAATTACTCAATCTACGGACAGCCACCGTTTCGACCTAAAGGTCTCGTCAGAGGAATTCAGAGTAGTCTGGAGTGAAGATTCAGAAACCTCCAGAGATTTTTTGCTTGTGGTATCAACCACGAAACCAAAATATCTTCATCCTGCCTAAGTTCTCAAATCGTAGAGCGATGAGCTTCGCGCAATGCCAGGTCCGGGGGCAGATGAGAACGCTCAACAAAGTTTTTTATATGCTCGTAACTTAGGAAAAGTTCGTTTTAAAAAACCAGACAGTTGTACAGAAATACAGGGTTGGCCATAAGTTTCGATACAATGAAAGCATAGTGTGTATTCTTTTATGTTTCAGATAATTTTTTAATATGATATTGTATGCACCTTAGAAAATGCGTTTGGTAAATGAGCATCGAATTGAAATTATGCTAAAGGGTTGATCGAGAAGCAATCGCATGGTGACAGCAAAGTGAAAAATATGCGAATGTTTGTTTCTCCTATTTATGGAAATTTATGGCCCACCCTGTACATTTTGTGCAGATCCGAGTACTTCGTTGCTTGGGCTGCTAATGTATTGCGCTGGCTTTTTGGTGCTGCTAGGACGGCGGTCAGACGTTGAAATAGATGAGAAATTATTGGGCTTCAGTTGAGACTCGGGATTTTGTTTAAAGTATTTTGATGTGATAAAGAAGTGCAAGTAGCCTAAATATAGAAAATATCGTTTATATTGTTTAGATCTAACGTGGCTTGCGTTTTGCTGTCCGAAATAGTTGCTGAACACGGAGTTATCACGGACTGGAAGGTAATTTAGACTCCAATCTTTCTCTAATGACGAATGGCCAATGTATTGACGAACTGCTTTAAACCGCTACAGCGATTTCAATTTCATTTTCCAGCGTTTTGTTTTTTAATTACGTCTTCACGCAAAATCGCTATAGCAGCTTCGTTTCTCCATCGTCACCTATGAGAATTGGCTATCTTTTTGTTAATTGTTGTTTATTTATTTCAGTGCTGTTAGATTGAAATATTGAAATAAAAGAGGCAAAATAAAATAAAAAAAAAACGCAATAAAGTTTGATAAAGGGGTAACAGTGAACACAATGTGCAACTGAGATCTTAATCAGTTTGTATAAAGATTTGTTCCGCGCACAGCCGTATGGAGATAAGCTTTACTTTTTTATAATGATATGCAGTTTTAGTAGAGCCAAGCTGTATGTCATGGACTTGGACTGCTCATATGGTGGAATGGATAGGGCATCTGTTTGACGCTGCGGACTGGGTTTGATTTCGAATCGGGTCACATCAGTGATTTTGAAATTGGTGTTCACAGATTCCTGCTTGTCGATCTGCTTCAATAGGGACAGTGTGGAGAACGAGCCGCGTTTGGGAAAGGCACTTAGCGGGATTCCCTTTGAGTTATAGAGTGGTAGAAACGTGGTCAGCAACTCCTAAGAGAGCACTTTGTCGCTTTGTTATATTAGATGGATAAAAAAAGGCTGATTTTATGTTATAATATTTGTTTAGAATTATCTCCCAACCTTACTTCTCTCCTTATTTCTTGGAATGGATGTACAATACGAGGAAGTACCACAAAAGTGTCAATTTCTTCTCGCACACATTATTATTCAATTACTAAATCCGAAAGATCAAGCTGTTGTAAGTTACGATCTCTAGCCTAGTGATGGTTTCAGTAAATTTAGCCTCTTTTAGTCCAGGCTTACAGTATCAGTATTTTCAATTACACTTTTTAGGCTCCAAACTGATTATATTATGCTTTAATCTGTCTTGCACTTAAATTAACTAATTCAAACGTCAAAAAAAAACAAAAAAAACAAAGTATAACTTGTTTGTTTTCTTTTTATTTCGATAAAACGGAGCGAGACAGAGTACTCCTTGGGAATAGGGTCCAACAATGGTTTCAAAAACGCCTAAGCCGTGGAAATAAACAACTTGCTGTTGTTGCATGCTTAGATTAGATGCTTCTGTTGATACGTTTATTTTGCGGTTTCTTACGAGACAGGAGTTTCAGGCATTACCAGTGCGACGTTATGCCAAGATCACAGGGTTTGCGTATAATTTAGGGCTCGGTGTAGAATTAGATTTCTTTCTGTAGCCAAAGCGTCTCAACGTCTAATTGTCCTACCGGTATGCCGAATCGGTTACCTCAAATTGTAGCGCACTCGCCTTTTCAAACATGCGGCAAATCGCTAAAGCAAGCAAGTAGGTTCTAAGAAGTTGGGCCCATAAGCCTAAGCAGTATCTACAATAAGAGGTAGTGTATTAAGTTGCATCTTTCTTTATTTCCGAGGTTTTTTTCTTTAGTTTGAGCTAGGTGCGCTTGTTGAAGAGCGGCTTTTACTGAAATGCAGGTGACCTTGTAGAACTCAAGGAGACCTTCGCTTGCTCATTGTCTGATCTTGTTGAGTGATGAAACAGCGATATTTGCAAGTTGCTGCTAGATCGGACCACCACGGCCTTAGACTGCATGGGCCCACTGGAAATTGCCTTCCTTTTTGCGAAGGAGCTATGGATGTAATGCTTTGAGTTTGCGTGGAAGTTGCTGGCCATTGGTCAACCACTCTGAAGTTGCGAATCTCGTCAAGTGTTTTTCCCAAAGCCACAACAAGCAAACTTGTCGCCTTTTCTCTTCGCTATCTTTTCAGTGCCGAACATCAAGCACAAAAACTGCGAATGCTATTTCTAAAATCATTGCCTTGCCTCGAGACGGAGTCAAAGCGGAGTCTACTCTTGCAGAGGCAGATGCTCTTACCACTCGGCCTTCTGATTTAAGACTTGGATTACAACAACACTCAGTTTTGAATTTTCAGTTTTTATTTCACCAACGTTTAAATACAGTTAAGACGTCTAAATAACCTTTAAGTACAATTAAATCAACGTTTAAATCACCAACGTTTAAAGCACCAACGCTTAAAGTACCTACGATTATATACAATTGAGACGTATTAAACATAACGAACATTGGAAATATTTTAGTGGGCCAGCACCACTTGTAAATTTTTGAACCGCAGATGCCATTTTCTTTATTTGAACAGACAAAGCAGTGCGATAATCTTTGTTTTTCGGTGGTTGAAAAATGAGGTTGAACTGAATATTGGCAATATCCAAAAATGCACAAAAGAAATGCAATAGCTTCTGGTATAAGACAATAAATGAGCTTAAAGCAGATGAGCTTAAAGTAATTCGAGGAAAGGAGATAGGGTGAGGTGAAAAAATGATTTGGTTTTTTGGACTGTCTGGGCAGAAATTACTGTACGAAGGCCGTGAGCATTTCGGCATTGAGCTGATTTCAATTTCTTTTTTGATTTAATTTTAATTTCTTTTGAACAAAAAAATCTTATGTGGACCCGCAAAGGTTCACGATAGTCTGGGTATTTCAGTGTTGCAAAAAAGAGGTTGAACTGAATAATGGCAATATTCATAAATGCACAAAAGAACTGCAATACCTTTTGGTATAAAACAATAAATGAGTTTAATGCAAACCATGAATTCCTAAGTTGATGCAATGCATCACATAGCGAGATGTCGAAAGGATTTCGTTCGTTGCAGTTATGTCGACCTTAAACACAATTAGAAAGAGTATTCTTCCTTTTTTGCAATCAGTGCATGATCATTGCTGGCCAACCAAAGTTGGTTATTGTTCAAATTTATCGCTGAATGCTTAAAAAAAAAAGAGGGTTGGAAATATGATTGGTGAAAGCGAATTCTTAGTTAGTCAGTTTTTAGTTTTGCTCGCTTTGAAACGAACGAAAATTGCAAGATACCGTTACAACATTCATGTGTAACATTCTTTGTGTTTTGTTTTTGTGTTGTCATTGATTGGGTTTATTGGATATGGGAAGCGTTTTTATGAGCTTAAGCTGATGTGTTTTAGCGGTAGCTGATTATAAAAAAAAAACGTTCATGATGAAAGAAGACGTAGTTACAAAAGAATGGCGACTGCTTATTAATCAGTAATAGCGAAAGATTCACCTTAGCAAAGATCAAGTCTGAAGTTGTTTTTCAGTTTTCAAAAATTTGTGGTCGTTGGAAGATTTTTTGTCATGGAAAAGAGAAGTCAAAATAATGTTTTCGTCAGCAACTGAAGTCTATACCGCATCAAAAGCATTTCCATTTCTTCTTTAAAAACTAACAGGCTAATTCTGACAACTGATTGCTGCAACAACCTCAACGACAGCAATCCACTGGGTTGGTGAAAGTTCAATAAACGCTTTGGACAGATTTACAAAAGGATGAATCAAATTGAGTCAAAAAATCTTGTGCGTTCAATCAAAAATCGGTCAATCAAGTGCCACTTCTTTCAGCCTTGAAACGATTAATGCACATTAAAGCAACGCTTGCATGTGCAGTGCATGCGCAGTCAAAAGAGAATTCGTTTTTGGTTAAAGCTATTTGTTTTTGGTTGAAGAGATCGCCAGGAATGCATATTTTCGCTTAATGGAGCTGGTCGTTCATGAAGAGTATGGATTAACAAGAAAAACAGATTTACGTGATCGCCAGGAATGCAGATTTTCGCTGAATGGAGCTGTTTTTTTGCAAAAGGATGAATCAAATTGAGTCAAAAAATCTTGTGCATTCGATCAAAATTCGGTCATTCAAGTGCCACTTCTTTCAGCCTTGAAACGATTAATGCACATTAAAGCAACGCTTGCATGTGCAGTGCATGCGCAGTCAAAAGAGAATTCGTTTTTGGTTAAAGCTATTTGTTTTTGGTTGAAGAGATCGCCAGGAATGCATATTTTCGCTTAATGGAGCTGGTCGTTCATGAAGAGTATGGATTTACAAGAAAAACAGATTGACGTGATCGCCAGGAATGCAGATTTTCGCTGAATGGAGCTGTTTTTTTGCAAAAGGATGAATCAAATTGAGTCAAAAAATCTTGTGCATTCAATCAAAATTCGGTCATTCAAGTGCCACTTCTTTCAGCCTTGAAACGATTAATGCACATTAAAGCAACGCTTGCATGTGCAGTGCATGCGCAGTCAAAAGAGAATTCGTTTTTGGTTAAAGCTATTTGTTTTTGGTTGAAGAGATCGCCAGGAATGCATATTTTCGCTTAATGGAGCTGGTCGTTCATGAAGAGTATGGATTAACAAGAAAAACAGATTGACGTGATCGCCAGGAATGCAGATTTTCGCTGAATGGAGCTGTTTTTTTGCAAAAGGATGAATCAAATTGAGTCAAAAAATCTTGTGCATTCGATCAAAATTCGGTCATTCAAGTGCCACTTCTTTCAGCCTTGAAACGATTAATGCACATTAAAGCAACGCTTGCATGTGCAGTGCATGCGCAGTTAAAAGAGAATTCGTTTTTGGTTAAAGCTATTTGTTTTTGGTTGAAGAGATCGCCAGGAATGCATATTTTCGCTTAATGGAGCTGGTCGTTCATGAAGAGTATGGATTAACAAGAAAAACAGATTGACGTGATCGCCGGGAATGCAGATTTTCGCTGAATGGAGCTGTTTTTTTGCAAAAGGATGAATCAAATTGAGTCAAAAAATCTTGTGCATTCGATCAAAATTCGGTCATTCAAGTGCCACTTCTTTCAGCCTTGAAACGATTAATGCACATTAAAGCAACGCTTGCATGTGCAGTGCATGCGCAGTCAAAAGAGAATTCGTTTTTGGTTAAAGCTATTTGTTTTTGGTTGAAGAGATCGCCAGGAATGCATATTTTCGCTTAATGGAGCTGGTCGTTCATGAAGAGTATGGATTAACAAGAAAAACAGATTGACGTGATCGCCAGGAATGCAGATTTTCGCTGAATGGAGCTGTTTTTTTGCAAAAGGATGAATCAAATTGAGTCAAAAAATCTTGTGCATTCGATCAAAATTCGGTCATTCAAGTGCCACTTCTTTCAGCCTTGAAACGATTAATGCACATTAAAGCAACGCTTGCATGTGCAGTGCATGCGCAGTCAAAAGAGAATTCGTTTTTGGTTAAAGCTATTTGTTTTTGGTTGAAGAGATCGCCAGGAATGCATATTTTCGCTTAATGGAGCTGGTCGTTCATGAAGAGTATGGATTTACAAGAAAAACAGATTGACGTGATCGCCAGGAATGCAGATTTTCGCTGAATGGAGCTGTTTTTTTGCAAAAGGATGAATCAAATTGAGTCAAAAAATCTTGTGCATTCAATCAAAATTCGGTCATTCAAGTGCCACTTCTTTCAGCCTTGAAACGATTAATGCACATTAAAGCAACGCTTGCATGTGCAGTGCATGCGCAGTTAAAAGAGAATTCGTTTTTGGTTAAAGCTATTTGTTTTTGGTTGAAGAGATCGCCAGGAATGCATATTTTCGCTTAATGGAGCTGGTCGTTCATGAAGAGTATGGATTAACAAGAAAAACAGATTGACGTGATCGCCGGGAATGCAGATTTTCGCTGAATGGAGCTGTTTTTTTGCAAAAGGATGAATCAAATTGAGTCAAAAAATCTTGTGCATTCGATCAAAATTCGGTCATTCAAGTGCCACTTCTTTCAGCCTTGAAACGATTAATGCACATTAAAGCAACGCTTGCATGTGCAGTGCATGCGCAGTCAAAAGAGAATTCGTTTTTGGTTAAAGCTATTTGTTTTTGGTTGAAGAGATCGCCAGGAATGCATATTTTCGCTTAATGGAGCTGGTCGTTCATGAAGAGTATGGATTAACAAGAAAAACAGATTGACGTGATCGCCAGGAATGCAGATTTTCGCTGAATGGAGCTGTTTTTTTGCAAAAGGATGAATCAAATTGAGTCAAAAAATCTTGTGCATTCGATCAAAATTCGGTCATTCAAGTGCCACTTCTTTCAGCCTTGAAACGATTAATGCACATTAAAGCAACGCTTGCATGTGCAGTGCATGCGCAGTTAAAAGAGAATTCGTTTTTGGTTAAAGCTATTTGTTTTTGGTTGAAGAGATCGCCAGGAATGCATATTTTCGCTTAATGGAGCTGGTCGTTCATGAAGAGTATGGATTTACAAGAAAAACAGATTGACGTGATCGCCAGGAATGCAGATTTTCGCTGAATGGAGCTGTTTTTTTGCAAAAGGATGAATCAAATTGAGTCAAAAAATCTTGTGCATTCAATCAAAATTCGGTCATTCAAGTGCCACTTCTTTCAGCCTTGAAACGATTAATGCACATTAAAGCAACGCTTGCATGTGCAGTGCATGCGCAGTCAAAAGAGAATTCGTTTTTGGTTAAAGCTATTTGTTTTTGGTTGAAGAGATCGCCAGGAATGCATATTTTCGCTTAATGGAGCTGGTCGTTCATGAAGAGTATGGATTAACAAGAAAAACAGATTGACGTGATCGCCGGGAATGCAGATTTTCGCTGATTGGAGCTGTTTTTTTGCAAAAGGATGAATCAAATTGAGTCAAAAAATCTTGTGCATTCGATCAAAATTCGGTCATTCAAGTGCCACTTCTTTCAGCCTTGAAACGATTAATGCACATTAAAGCAACGCTTGCATGTGCAGTGCATGCGCAGTCAAAAGAGAATTCGTTTTTGGTTAAAGCTATTTGTTTTTGGTTGAAGAGATCGCCAGGAATGCATATTTTCGCTTAATGGAGCTGGTCGTTCATGAAGAGTATGGATTAACAAGAAAAACAGATTGACGTGATCGCCAGGAATGCAGATTTTCGCTGAATGGAGCTGTTTTTTTGCAAAAGGATGAATCAAATTGAGTCAAAAAATCTTGTGCATTCGATCAAAATTCGGTCATTCAAGTGCCACTTCTTTTAGCCTTGAAAAGATTAATTGCAAAAATACTTATGATATTGCCAGATGAAAGAAATAGAGATTAATGCACATTGAAGCAACGCTTGCATGTGTAGTGCATGCGCAGTCAAAAGAGAATTCGTTTTTGTTTAAAACTATTTGTTTTTGGTTGAAGAGATCGCCAGGAATGCATATTTTCGCTTAATGGAGCTGGTCGTTCATGAAGAGTATGGATTTACAAGAAAAACAGATTGACGTGATCGCCAGGAATGCAGATTTTCGCTGAATGGAGCTGTTTTTTTGCAAAAGGATGAATCAAATTGAGTCAAAAAATCTTGTGCATTCAATCAAAATTCGGTCATTCAAGTGCCACTTCTTTCAGCCTTGAAACGATTAATGCACATTAAAGCAACGCTTGCATGTGCAGTGCATGCGCAGTTAAAAGAGAATTCGTTTTTGGTTAAAGCTATTTGTTTTTGGTTGAAGAGATCGCCAGGAATGCATATTTTCGCTTAATGGAGCTGGTCGTTCATGAAGAGTATGGATTAACAAGAAAAACAGATTGACGTGATCGCCAGGAATGCAGATTTTCGCTGAATGGAGCTGTTTTTTTGCAAAAGGATGAATCAAATTGAGTCAAAAAATCTTGTGCATTCGATCAAAATTCGGTCATTCAAGTGCCACTTCTTTCAGCCTTGAAACGATTAATGCACATTAAAGCAACGCTTGCATGTGCAGTGCATGCGCAGTTAAAAGAGAATTCGTTTTTGGTTAAAGCTATTTGTTTTTGGTTGAAGAGATCGCCAGGAATGCATATTTTCGCTTAATGGAGCTGGTCGTTCATGAAGAGTATGGATTAACAAGAAAAACAGATTGACGTGATCGCCAGGAATGCAGATTTTCGCTGAATGGAGCTGTTTTTTTGCAAAAGGATGAATCAAATTGAGTCAAAAAATCT
Source organism: Trididemnum miniatum (assembly GCA_964006365.1). NCBI lineage: Eukaryota > Metazoa > Chordata > Ascidiacea > Aplousobranchia > Didemnidae > Trididemnum > Trididemnum miniatum. Next base: position 8,789,509 of record OZ023252.1, read on the forward strand.
TGTGCATTCGATCAAAATTCGGTCATTCAAGTGCCACTTCTTTTAGCCTTGAAAAGATTAATTGCAAAAATACTTATGATATTGCCAGATGAAAGAAATAGAGATTAATGCACATTGAAGCAACGCTTGCATGTGTAGTGCATGCGCAATCAAAAGATTATTCATTTTTGGTTAAAGTTATTTGTTTATGGTTGAAGAGATCGCCAGGAATGCATATTTTCGCTTAATGGAGCTGGTTGTTGGTGAAGAATTTGGATTAACAAGAAAAACAGCTACTGAGCCATGAATATGAAACAAAGTTGGTTTATCCAACATTTTAGTACCACCACAACTGTAACTTCCAAAACTAAGTTTGTGTTGTCTCAGCAAAAAACATGTCTAAGGATTATTTTTCAGCTTTTGGCTAGTTGTAGATGTTGGAAGATTTTTTGCAATGGAAAAGTCAAAAAAATGTTTAGATAGAATTCGATGTCATGTCGACAGCATTCCCAAATCTGCTTGAAAAGCAAACAGATTGTACTAGTTACGACAACCGCAACAACTATCGAAATTTTGCAACCGCTCGGATGAATTGTTGGGAGTTTATTACAAATCTTCAGATGACCAAAGTGGAATAAAAGAAAATGACAAATGTGAAGCCAGCAGAGACACTGATCTTTGAAGTGCCACTTTTTTATGGTTTTAGCCTTGAAACTGTTGATTGCGTAAATGCTCCTGAACTCTCGTCTGTTTATTGCTCGCGCAGTTAAGTACTGTTTGTTCTTTGCTTTTGTGAAAAGAAAGAAACGGACATGTTGAAATCCAACATTGTAATTCAGAAAAACCCTACAGGAAGCTTAGTTTTGTTTTCTAAGGTAGCTATGGACGTTTCGCAATGAGTGTGCTCAGGAATTGGAGGCCATTTAGTCTGCCTCTCCAAAGTTGAGCTTAGCTCAGTTGGCCAAGTGGTTAGAGCGTCCGCCTCTGAAGTTGAACACTCGGGTTTGATTGCGAGTAACGTCAAACCAATGACTTTATTTGGTATTCACAGTTTGGTGTCAAAAAAGGGTGGTTGTGATCCCACTGTTTTTCAAGAGAGATTCAATAAGCGTTTTGCTATTTTGCATTTTTTGTCTCATTTCTTCAGACAAAGAAAAAATTGCAGCTGGAAAATGATCAAAAAATTGAAAAAAAAAAAAATTAAAGAAGCAAAGTTAGATTTTCAGTAAAGCGAATAATAGCAATTAAAAAGAAGCATAACTGTAAAAACACAAAGCTGCTTGATTGTATTTACCGGTGCTAATATAATGTGCAGGTGTCATGACAGTCCAATGGACCCTTAGCTTCCTTTGAGCATCAGTAGGAAGAAATCAAAACAACATCAAAAATAGTGAAAACAATATTTTTTGTTTCAAGTGTTTATAGTCTGGACAAAAATTACTATACAGATGCCATGAGCATTTTGGCATTGAGCTAATTTTGATTCCTTTTAAAAAAAAAAATCGTATTTGGACCACCGAAGCAGCGCGATAGTCTAGGTATTTTTTCAGTGTTGGAAAAAAGAGGTTGAACTGAATAGTGGTCACATTTAAAAATGCGTAAAAGAACTGCAATGCCTTTTGGTATGAAACAATAAATGAGCTTAATGCAGACCATGAACTTCCATGTTGATGCAGCGTTGATTAATTCGAGAGAACGAAGCTGTGCAAGGATTAGAACGATTTCGTTTGTTGAGAGTTGTCGACCTTACACACGATTGAAAAAAAGGTGCTTTTCCTTTTACAAATAGTGTGTTTGATCATTGCTAGCCAACCAAAGTTGGTCATTGCTCGAAATTATTACAGAATACTTCAAAAAAGAGGGTTGCAAACAAGACTAGTGACAGCTTCTACAACCATAACAACTACCAATGACTTAGAAAAGTCATTGGGAAAAGATTTGTCAAGTTGTCAATGGAAGATCTGGATTCAAAAGAAAAACGAGCACTGTGTGATTAAATGCAAACTAGTTGTGGTAAATAAAACAAACAACAGCAGCCACCACTACTAGGACAACAGGTCTCGGGTTGATTTCTGGCAAAAAAGAGCAGACAAATTCTGACATCTGATTGCTGCAACAACCTCAACGACACCAATCCGCTGGGTTGGTGAAAGTTCAATAAACGCTTTGGACAGATTTACAAAAAGATAAATCAAATTGAGTCAAAAAATCTTGTACATTCAATCAAAAATCGGTCATTCAAGTGCCACTTCTTTTAGCCTTGAAAAGATTAATTGCAAAAATACTTATGATATTGCCAGATGAAAGAAATAGAGATTAATGCACATTGAAGCAACGCTTGCATGTGCAGTGCATGCGCAGTTAGAAGATTATTTGCTTTTGGTTGAAGAGATCGCCAGGAATGCATATTTTCGCTTAATGGAGCTGGTCGTTCGTGAAGAGTATGGATTTACAAGAAAAACAGATTGACGTGGTCGCCAGGAATGCAGATTTTGGCTGAATGGAGCTGTTTTTTTGGCTGTTCTTTGATGTCTTTAAGGTGTCTTTTCTTCTTTGATTTGTATAAAGGAAGAATTCAAAAAAGCGATGTTGATCTATGAGTAGTAATGTTAATAAGTTCTGTTATTTTCTACGTAATGCGCAGTTTACATTGATTGCCTTTTCTTGTCTATGATTCACAATCAGTTTTTATGTCACAGTTGAAAAATGAATATGAGAGAACAACTACATGTAATTATGACATACAACTTGTGATTATTTCCCTTTGCCGAAGTTGATTTTTGGACTTGGCCTCTTTATCAAATCAGTATAATTTACCAGGAGTAAGTAGTGCTCTCGAATCAAATCGAAAATCAAATCTTCGTTATACTAGCGACATTACATCGTAGCGTGCAACGAGTGGGGCGGCCATTTTCACGACTAAGCGCCTCAGCAACGTTGGTTGAGGAAATATCGTAGCAGTGGCGAGCCGTTGGCGTCACTGTGGCCGATTTGACTGGCCTCTGAATCGAACCCAAGATTTACTGCGCGGATAGCGTTGCCTCTAACCATTACGTCAACATTATCGGTCTAAGTTTTGAATGACTGAAGTGATTTGGCTCCGTGTCCAATCATCATTGTTTTGTTCAACTCCACAATCTCACTCCTGAACAGTCTTTGACTATGAATTTCTAGCTTTACCTCTACTCACCGGTAGAGTGTGTGAAGCAGCATATTTGTCTTCAACTCCGAACTTACCCTTAGATATTTTCACTCCGACTTCAAAGAAAAACGACTCCAGGGTCCTAGCAGTACTTCTTGTAAGTTCATTAGCATAAACTTACCTTTTTATCCTCGTAGAAAAACTTAGGCTTGAAATGCTTGTAACTCTATCAGAGCAAAGAAATATGATGTTTGGTTTCACTGATTAGCTTTCATATGTTAGTGCGGAATTTTTGTAAAAACATTTGGTCCTGATGTGGGCAATTTATGATTTATCTTCGGTTTCTTTTTGCTGAGAGCGTGAGCAAATACCGGTGTTCTTCGCAAGTTTTGTTTTTAAAATTGTTTTTGGCGAGTCCTATCTTCTTTGATTTGGAAGTAAGAAGAATTCAAAAATCTCGCTGTTGATCTACGAACAAAAGTGTCAACAATACGGTTGTCGTTTTAATCTTGATTTTTCTGCTTTTCGATTTATTTTCACCTATTTGGAATGAGCTATACTTCTTTGTGAGTCACAATCAGTTTTTTGTGTCACAGTCATTGATTATGATAGAACAATTGATTATGACGTAAGCTCTGCAAAATTTCGTGTTCATACAACATAGGTAAAATTTTTAATGTGCTGATGGCGTTGACTCGATAAAGTCTCTTCATTTTGTCTATTAAACATTCTGAGTGACTTTAAATTTTGACTTTACTTCTAATTCCTTCTCTTGGATCAACCAATCAAGTCAAATCCTATAAATTTTCCACCCTCAATTTACATTCCTTTAATATCAAATCCTTATTGTACTCGCGGCATTACGCCGAAGCGTGTAACAATTGGCGGGGCCCATCTCCGCTCCTTAGCGCCTGGGCATCATAGATTCGAAGAAACGTCGTAGCGATGGCGAGCCGTTGACGACACTGTGACTGAACTGACCAGCTCGGAAATCGAGTCCATGACCTGCCGCACCGGTATCGGTGACGTCAACCTCTACGCCACCTTACCTTTACTAACATTTTATTTTTTTTTTATAACATGCAGTGCTGTGCAAGGCGGCGCCTATGCCCACCACCCCCGCTACAATGTTATAAGTCCACATTACCTAGAACTACCCTAGAAAAATCGTGTCTTAATGTAAAATAATTACTTGTGCCCCTCCCCCCCATCTTTTTTCAGAAAATGTCTTTGCACTCACTCAGCAGCATGTTTTCTTCAACACTCCGCACTTGGTAAATATTTTTACTCCGACCACTGAGATAAACCTGAACTCTCCAGCCTAGGTTAGCTGTACTTATTACCAACTTTGACCGTGTTAGAATAAACATACCTTTGTTTTATCCAATAAGCCCGCTTTGCTTGAATTATCTGACTACGAACTGTAACAAGTTCGCTGAATTTCTTTTTTGAGTAAGTTGCGACTTGCGAGTGTTCATAGAAATGTCTAATCGGGTCTAATACCGGTAGGTTGTCAAATGTTGTTTTCTTTGCCATACAACATCACTTGTAGAACGTCAAACTAGATTTACTTCACGGAAACTTGAGTATTAACGCACTTAATACAGCATATGTTGTCATTGGTCTTAGCATTTTTAAATGTATCGAGTTCTTCAGTTCATATTTTTAAGCAACTCCATTTTATGCATTATTTTTTTGCGTTATGTGACATTATTTTTTTATTCCATTTGTTAAAATCTTCGGTATAGTACAGTATTATAATGGCATGAAACAATGCAGTTTGTTACGTTCAAAAAAGCATTGTTAAGTAATAATTTTGCCTATCAAAAACGCACACAGTGGTATTATGATAAAACAAATGGTCAAGAAAGGAAATTACGGAAAAGAGTAATAATGATAGTAAAACATTTCTATAGCGCACTTTCCTGACGGAATGTCAGATCAAAAGCGCTTGGGGAAATATCAAAAAACACGACAGTGAAAACAATTGAATTCAACACAGTGGATACGAATATGAAGTTGCGATGATAAAAATGGTCAGTGGTATTAATTTGAAAGTAAAGCGTTCCTTCCTGAAAGAAATTCGTATCCACAGCGCTGGACAAAAAATAACAAAAACCATTACAGAGAAAACAGTAGAAATACATACGGGAGATAAAAGATATGAAATTTGCTCTGGCAAATGCAATCCTAATGTTATGAAAAGATTTGGAGAAAAAATAGTCTCCGGTATTGGTTTCCTTTATAATAAAAGGAGTATGGCCTTTTCTCTCTGCAAAACGGGAGAAATAACCAATTTTACCCCGATCTTTCAGCCAATTGATTGAGACATTTTCAGAACTTAGTTCCTTGATCTTAGACATGAGCTTCATATTTGTTAATTAGCCTTCAAGTGGAACGCCTCTCAAGGCAATATTCAGAATAGCGCAAGTCATCAGCTAGTAGACAAACATAAATAGCTAGATTAAGGTCCATCGGAACGCTGGTTCTAAAGGATTCTTCCAACCAAACTACTAGACTAAACTGGGAGTTGGTCAGTCAACCGACAGACAACAAGCGGCAATGCGACTCGCGATTATAAGTAACCTGTCATGGTTTTGCATGGTCGGTTAGCAGAATATAACAAACCAAAAGCGAAAATTCGCGTCTAATTAAAAATAATGATAATACCTGTAGTAAATATTAATCAACGATGATATCTTGATTAATTTCGTTGCTTTTATTTACAAATTTCAACGGTCCGTTTTACGCTTACGCGATCATGAACGGGTCTGTGAATGTAAAAAACTACTGATTTAACATCAAGGTAATCATCAAACTCAACGAATTTGCAAATCCAATTATCAATAATAATATGATGATGAATAACTGCGTCTGACCAAAACCAATTTCGCATTAAAATTCTTTGAGAACTAGCTGTCAATAAATATGCACCACTTTTAGATTAAAATACAGTATGAGTATGAAATCCTTAATCCCAGCAGTCTGTTTCACACGAAATCGGGATCATCATAGCCCTGTCTCAAAACGTCAGAAAATTTCGCTCGGGTCCCGTCATCGAGCATGGTTCAAAAAGCTGATTTTCACCACTATTAACATCAGGTTCAATGATTCTCAACCAGGGTCACAACCGCATGATTTATTACTGGTAATTAACCACTTACGACCAACGGACAGCTGTAACTACTATGAATGAAATGTCGACCAAAAGTTGTATTGCTGAGCAGACGGCCACTGCTGTTGAAAGTCTCTAGAAGCGGGTCGCAAACCGAAAAAGCTTGAGAACCATTGATCTAGTTATTTATATTACCTGTAGTCAGTAGTGGAGTTGAGAGGGAATCCATTTCCCCGGAAAACAACACCACCCCCCCCATAAAACATTTTAGCGTAAATCATTCCCTTACTAATGATGATCATCCCTCCTTTACGTCTGCATGAAAAGCTTGTGCCATCCCCCATAAGTGTATTTACAACTCGAGCACTGCCTGTAGTAGATCAAGACATCTTCTATTGACTTAATTAATATTTGTTTTAGTTTGCATCAAAATCAAGACATCATTTATTGACCTAATTATTACTTGTTTTAGTTTGCATCATCTGTTATTACTGACAGCAATGACGCCTTTTTTGATGACATCACAGCTTCGCTGAACCATCTCAAAAAAGGTAATTTTATCCAGATAAGCCTATAAAACACACACTGTTTTGTGCCGCTAATGATTTACCATCGCTGCAGCTTTGTCTATATTTGTATCTACGCTGCCTAAGTGGGGGGTTCTTCCATAACTCTGAAGGATCAACAAAGATGTTTCAAATGGTTCCAAACCCAAATATAAATGCGTTATATATATAGTAAGGATTAACGGGACCCGCAGCCCATAATTGATTCTGAAAAAAAAAAAAAAGACAAGAAAGCGATGAAAACGACCTCTCTGACTTTCTACTTTAATTTTAGGAACTTCCCCTACTTCCGTGTCTACGACTGACTCGGGAATCGATGCTGGAGCTTCACCCAGAAATGGTAAGAACTGTTTTGTCATCAATAAGTCTAGAATAAGGCCCCGAAATTTGCAATAGGGATGCAGATTAAATGAAGCCTCGTTGCCCATTACGAGAGCACAGCAAGCCTCACTTCTTAAAAGTTAATTTTTTGAGTATTAATGTGGAGAAGTTTATTAGAATCATTAAGTAAGTTGGTTTCGACCAATTGTACGTGGAATTATAAGCAATAGAGTTTTGTGGTAATTTTTTTTTGTTTGTTTTTGACTATTTCGGTTCTTTTTGATCAACTTATTGATCGTAGCTTAATGCAAACACGAATTAATTCCAAAAGAAGCAACTGAGCTGTATTCGACTCAAAACGGGTTTTTGAACTGCTAATTAAATCTCGTAAAAAAGGCGTTCAAAACTGGATATCACGTCCCGCCAACGCGAACGCTCGTAGACACCACGGGCTTGACGACAAAAAAAAAAACAAGGGTTTGCCCCAGCCCAGGCTATTGCGTGCTTAGTTGTTGTTGGCTATCCTGTGTATAGTTTAGTTTCGTTGTTTTTTTTGTTTTGTGTTAAATTAAAACGAGTGTTTGCGTCTTTCCGCTCTGGTAACCACTGTCTATGTTTTCAATAAAATCCAATGTAGACCGATACGTGACAAGTAATATTCGATCACGTGAAGTTCTGATTTGAATTTTTAGAGCATCCGTTGCTACGACAACGACCCAAAGGAGACGAATCGGCCAATCAAAAGCCGTTTGATATTCGAACTTTATCAACGTATATTCAAAGTTTATTGGAAGCGTAAGTAGACTTTACGTGTGTCGTGTATAGGACAAATTTTAGTGATACAGGTTTGGCCACATTAGCCCCCCCTTGATTTGTAATCCCCGTCCTCTAGAAACAATCTGCTTTTACGTCAAAGTCGGGTCTGCAAAAAGCATAGGATCCCCTAGGCCCGGGGCGCTTATTTCGGAATGGTTCTGCAGAATATTTTATTGCCACCGCTTTACCCCATCCCCAATTACTCATAAGAAACCAAGTACGTTGAGAATAAAATCAAAACCTAGGGCAGCATCGAACCCAGACCCTTTGAGTAGCAGTCCAGTATACTGATCACTACATCACGTCGCTGCTGACAGTTTTGAGCACAATTTTTCTACTTATACTCATCTCGATCGAGCCCTATCTTTTTCTGTAGAACCATTCCGAAATATTCCCCCGGTGCTCCCCCAAAAATCTTCATGCGCCTCTGGATATGGGGCTTTTCGGTGTTACCGACTCGTCATTAAGGCATGGTTTTGGAGTTCGTCTTGGTAAAGGGTCCTGGCTAGGTGTAAAGGTGAATATTCGGTGCCAAGGTTAGGTGCATCGACGTGGAGTCGGTCACGCCCAGTAGTCGCTCCGTCTGGTTTTAATTCATCGGAGTTTCGAATATTTGGCTTATCAGTTCATACATGTTGTTAAATGGTGCACTTTTGGATAAATTGCGTCTGGATGATTATTCTCTGCTGGGCGTACCAGCTATTCGAATCAAAAAAGCTTAAATGACCGAATTGTTTTGGGCAGTGGTAACTTCAGAGAAAGCCTGAGTTTGTCCAATGGTTTCCGTTTATGTGCGTTGTTACAAGTTAGTAAAAACATAGATTGTAAGTCCCGTGTCTTCATTAAAAGAACTCATTGAATTAATGTAAGTTTATTCTTAGCATTTGTATGCACTTGGAAAATTTTGCAAAAATTTTCGTTCCAATTTTTCTCAAAGAATTAGCTTTTACCTGAATTTTCATATTACCACTGTTTGCTTTCCAGACCACTTGGTCAGTTGTGGGCTTCTGAAGACGCTTCGCCGAAGACTACGAACTTGAAAAGCACAGAAAAGCTCACTACGTTTGTTTCCACTGTTCTATCTGTGGTTGAGTCGTTGGTACGTAGTTAGGGGACAGTCTTACTTTTTACAGGAGCCTGTGGTGTATCGGGTCATGTTTCACATAGTGCCCTTTCGGGGCTTGGGTCACGTTTCACCGGTACCCGGCAGCTTACATCTTAAATGGTCGAGTGGTAAAAGCGTCCGTCTCGAGAGCTGTAGACTTGATTCCGAGTCGAGCTGTAGACTTGGGTTTGATTCCGAGTCGGGTTGAACCAATGACTTTAAAATTGGTATTCACAGTTTTCCTGCTTGACACTTTGCATTAAAGGGACAGTGTGAAGAACAAGCCGGCAAATTTACTTGCTGTGCCGTTGGAAAAGGCACTTAGCGGGATTTCCCCATCTTGGTGTGGTAGACAGATAGCTGGCAACTCCTAAACGAGCTCGTATAGCGCATTGATCGCTTTCTCGTGGTAGGAGGATAAATATGCAACAAAATACAAAAATACCCGCGGGTCGGCTGTACCGGCCATACTTCAATGCAGTTGAAGAACAAAAGAAATTACAGAGCCGAAAATGGGCTGTGGTCATGTTAAGAGAGGGCTGTGCAAGTTATCCGTTCCGGAGGATTCCGGAACTCCAAGGATGGTTCCGTTTAGTTCTATGTAAGATAAGACTTTAGTTCGATATAGGCTAGGCGTTAATTTTAAACTGGCAAATTTTGAAAACTATAAAACCATAATTAGTTTTCTTGTAGATTCCAGATTTTGGACTTTCCAAAAAGTTGGCTAAACAGACTCTAACATTTTCAACCCTCACTAACGACAAGCATTGTGCAGGCAGAGCCTTACAGGTATATCATTTGCTTATAGTTAATAAGCTGTAGATGATATGGAATGGACTTCGAAATGCTGTAAATAGGGAGACGGAAATAAATATGTAGAAAAATAAAGCCCAAGTAATTTGTGAAGACGAACGCTTCAACAACACAGATTCAGCTGTCATTATAAGCTGTATATCTGCCTTACGCAATACGCATACTGCTTATGATGGCAGCTGAATCTATGTTGTCAAAATGTCTTCTTCACAAATTACTTCTGCTTTTCTTCCAGAAGATATGTAATTGGTAGTAAATTTTTTTGCAAAAGTTTTTTCTTTTGCTGCGTTGAGATGGGTATAAATGCTTTCATGAGTTTCCGCTGTCTGTCTCTGTAAATGCGAAACTATTTGGCATGACTAACTAGGCACGAAGCAGTTTGGCTTATTGGTCTTGCCACGTAATCGCCATTTGACCTCTAGCCGGGTAGCATATTTAGAATGTGATAATAACTTGATTATAGGGTTTTGTAATTCAGCTTAGCGTTACCAAGTAGCACAAGGACGGGATGTCTCCACCTTGTGTTATTAAAGTCAAGTTCGCCATCGCCCAATAGTCGCCCCCGATTTCGACCGAGCAAGTGAGAATGCTTAGCTTGTCTAAAGTCTAAATCACTGAGGTGGAAGCAATAACATTGCATAGTTTTCTGGAATTTTTCGGTTTTCAGATCTTCCGTTCTTTGAACATGCCACTTCGACAGAAAGACATTACAGATTTGTCGGTGTCACTGTCAGACTGCATCGCTGAAGGAAGTGACTTGGCTTTCCAGAGCTGGGCAATTGAGATTCTGCTTACCATGCTCCAGACTTGTGAAATCTCGAACGCTTTTTTGAGCAAGAATGAAACGAAGTAAGTTTAATAATAATATTCTTGTGAATTCATCACTTTAAACCTTATTTTGAGTGCTTAATTTTTTGCCCAGACTTTCCTGCTAAGTTATGATCAGAAACAATTGAGCGAAAAAAAAAATGAACGTGTTTAAGCGCGTAAGATGTACTCACTACACAGCGTATACGTACTTAACATCCAAGTAAAAAATCAAATCTTCATTTTACCCGCGGTATAACGGCAAGGCGTGCGACGAGTCGCGGTACACATTACCGAAGCTTAGCGTCTGGCCAGCACTGCTCCGAAAAAACGTCGCAGCGTTGGTGAGCCGTTGGCGACTCTGTGTCGGGTTTGACCAGCCCGGGAATCGAACTCAGACTTTCAGCGCCGATAGCGATGTCTTCCACTACTAGCCAACCGGTTGGTAGTCAGTCAAAGCCTCGTCTTTTCATGGTTGTGATTACAAGGTCTGGGTTCAACTACCACCCGAACTTCGTTGTTGCGTTTTAAGTAAAACGTTTTTATTGATGATTATCTCTGCTTGGAAAATGTTAACAGTTTTTCAAAAACATTTAAGAAAATAGAAAAAAACTTTGTATTTACTAACCAGACTATCCAACAAAGAAAAACGAATTTCACAAGTACTACCTATCGGCAGTAATGGACTGCCTCCAGCAGCATCTCCTGCTTCAGGTATTTCGCTTCATACATGTTGAATTTTTACGCAACGCAGATGTTTTATTACGGTGTCGCTGCCGCTTTCAACGAGGATTTTTGAAGAAATCCCATGAGCAAAATGAGCTTTTCCTCAATAATACTTGGTTGCGACAAATGTTTTTATTGATGTGTAATGTAACTTACTCAAATTGGTATTTTGAAGTCCCGGGTTCAAATTTCGTTGAAGTCGATCGTATAAACCTTAGACGATAGTTTTAAAAATTCACGGTGCAAATCGTTTTCGATGCTTCATTTTTATTCCGTATTGAAGTTTGTAATTTTCTTTTTAGATTGTCCATCTCAGTCTCCGAATATGGCAAAAAGCAAATCAAAAATGATGAAGCGGGGTCACGTACATAGAAGGTCTGGCTCCATGACCATTACGAAGAAAGTATTGGATGAAGCTACCATCGTTGAACCTGAGTTACCTCCTACTTATGAAGTCACCCCGACCAACCCATCAGTCGCAAGTTCGTATAAGCGAGCATTCAGTTGTATCTAGAGCCAACTCAATAAGCATTGTTTTGTGAGCAGAAGAATACACCTAATGTAGTATTCTTAAGCATAGGCTTATTGGTTTCCTCGTAATCTTTTTCTGTTATTGTTGGCCTAGCTTTCTGTGTAAGGCGGGTTTGCTGCCCTTATAAGATGGCCGAGTGGTTAGAGCATCTGACTCTGAAGCGGTAGACTGTGAGTTTGATTTCGAGTTGGGTCGAACCAACGACTTTAAAATTGGTCTTCACACCTGACTGCTTGACGCTTAGCATTGAAAGGACTATGTGGGAGTTTGCTTTGCTTGTTGTAGGGTTGGGATGGCAATTTGCTTGCTGTACCAAGCAAACTCGTTTGCTTTTCGTAGCAGGATTCCCCATTTTTGAGCGTTAGGTAGAGAGCCGAATTTTTTTAGCGAGGCGTTATTTCGTCTTCATTCCCTTTTTCGCTGACGAAGAATGAAAATACAACTAACTAAATCACAAAAATTGTCACAAAAAAAAATTCTTCCAACTCTGCTGGGGTAGAAAATTACCCTCCTTGTATCTACTGGTACCAATGTCACTACTTATGTACAATTGTACTTTCTCACCACTTAAACTCGATTTTTTAGCTGAAGAGCGGACCCCAACACAAAGCATTGTCCCGGAGAATAATTATCCATACATTCCGTCATCCAAATCTCGTCCTGTATCAGGAGTCCAACTTGTTGTGGATGAATGGAAGAATGGATTAGCCCAGGTCCGTATAATTATAAACTCAAAAATTGTCGCAGTTTGCTAATTTCTAAAATTAAAAAAATCAAATCTTCGTGCTGTTCACTGTATTACATTGAAGCGTCTAACGCGAGGCGGGGCCACCTTCGCGACTTAGCGCATGGGCATCACAGCTCCGAAGAGACGTCGCAGCGATGGATAGCCGTTGGCGACACTGTGCGATTTGACCTGCTCGGGAATCGAACCCCAGATCTTTCGCGCTGATAGCGATGTCTTTTACCACTACCCCAACGAGCCGTTGCTAATTTCTATGTAATAAATCTAAATAAATCTTCATTATACTCGCGCTATTACGCCGAAGCGTGTAAACGAGTGGCTGAGCCCATCTCCGCGGCTTAGCGCCTGGGCTGCACAGTTCCGAAGGAACGTCGCAGCGGTGGCGAGCCGTTGGCGACACTGAGCCGATTTGACCGACCTGGGAATCGAACCCTAAACCTCCCGCACTGATAGCGTGTGCGCTAAGCAACTGAGCTACCTGCCGGTACTAAGTACTATATTTTTCAAATTTTATGTAATTATAATGACGAAGCAAAATTGAAATTTGTAACCGCACTAGCGTTTGTCAACGAAATATTTTTTCCGTAAAAGTGCAGCGGTTAATAAATTCAGCTTATTACAAAACATTAGAAAAACCATGCAATTTTGACTCCTTATAGGCCGTCCAGAATTTGTCTCATAAATTACGCTTTTTTCAGATATTTTGGATCGCCATTGGAATTTTGGAATCTGATTTCGAGCACGAATACTTAATTGCATTGCAAATTATTCAAAAAGCTCTTGTGAACCTGCCATTAAATGAAAGTGATGGTAGAATGCGTTTGGAGAGGTGAGGAGCTGTAAACGCGTATTTCATTGTACTACGATGAGAAGGTTCTTGTTTGATTCTCAACATTTTTTCATGCCTTTTTGGAAAATTATTTTGCTTAGCGGCTTCCACAAATAAAAAATTTAATATTAATTTGAGAGAATGAAAAGAAAAAAATGTTGAAAAATCTCAACTAATTTCGCGTGCGTGCTATAAGAAGGTTGCGATTCTGGGTTAGTGGTAATTTCTACAATTGACTACGGTCTCCAAACAGAGATCAATAGTTTACCACATCCATTTTCTTTTTTTGAACGAATAATTTTCTAATTCTATCTAGTCTTTGGTATTCAATGTGTCCGGTAATACATACTTAAAAGTTAAACTAGTTAAGTTTAGTTGCAGCTTGCTTTCCTGAAGAGTTACCAGCTACCAATCTGAGATGGGGGAATCTCGCGAAGTGTCTTTCCCAACGACACAACAAAAAAAACTTGCGACTTGTCCTCCACACTGTCCCTTTAATGCTGAGCGTCAAGCATGGAAGCTATAAGCTGTTAATACCAATTTTGAAGTTATTGTTTTGACCCGACTCGGAATCAAACCCAAGTCTACAGCTCCACTCACAGGCACACCATCCACTCGGCCATCTGAGCTGTTAGCATTACGCTTAAGTAATTAATTTGCTGGTTTGTTTTAGGTCTTTTAATCAAATTCAATGGAATAATTTCAAAGGTTTACAAAGCTTACTTATGAAGGGATTAACATGTAACATCACGTTTGACACCGCTTTTGCAATTTTATGCAACTTAACAATCGTTACACATCTGCATTTGGTGTCTCTCGAGCAAGACGGTGGGAGTTTTATGAAGTTTTGTGAATAGCTTATCAGTTATTGTCTTTGCTCACATTTGCGTGCAGAAAAACAATGTTTGTGTTGGTGTCTTGGGTGTACTACTGTTAACGTTTGATTTGCTGTACATTTAAAGCGCTTATACAGTTCTAAATTTTTCTTTTCCGGTCGTATACGAGTATGTCGGTTGCTCCGCAGGAAATGATAGAAAATGTAAGTTTGGCGCCTGAAAGTTTGACTTACAACCGTGAGCGCTTAATACAGGCATAGTGTAGATCAGGGATGGAGGAACTTGCGGATCGCTTAACCCTTTATACAGCCATTGTTAGAACTGGTTGAGTGTACACCAGAGTATCAAAAAGGTGAAACTTCCTTAAAAATTACAACACATTCAAGTATTTGCTATGTTTGTGTCGTAAAACGCATTACGTAGATTTTGATTTCGCAGTAAAAAGTAATTTTTAGTCTCTATTTGACAAATTTGCGACGTATCTGTCAATGTTTTAAGTGAATTTGAAAATTAAAAAATGTTTTTGCCCGCTCGAAATATGCAATTAGTGTGGCCACCACTACTACACAAACTGCCCGGTGCCCACCCCTGGAATAGACCAAGTTTAAGCTTAATTAGGCCACGTAGCTATGACATGTGACCTCAGTTAAGCGTTCAGTTAGTATGAGATGGTTTACATTAGACTCGCACAAAAAAACAGAGTACTTAACAATCAAATTTTGTTATCTATTGATGTTTCTGTTATACCCTAGTATGCTAAATTTGCAAGCTGCTTAACTAATAGATCATTGGGTTACGAATTAGTAATTATTGGGGATGCTGGTTTGAATTTTCCTCTGGGTGTCTTAAATAATTTTGTATGTTGAAGCTTAATGAGGTTTGAGATTTTTTTGGATAAGTATTTGAATTAGTTGAAATTTTTTGAGCAAAACTTTGTTTTTTAGGGAGTGGATTCGCTATGAATGTGATTGCTTTACTTCCCAAACTGGTTAATAACTTTGGTGACCCGGATGTAATTTGTTGTGATTGCGCACAGAATATTGCCCAAGTTTGCGTAGAGCATTTCAAAGACTATATCAAACTGCAGGTAAGTGTTATAACATAATAGAAACGTCCTTGCTAAGATCACATCATCTACGTGAGGAGGAAAAAGAAAGCCATAGCAGTTCTTAAAGCCACCGTTTCGGCGACATAGATTCAGCTGTTATCATCAGCAGTGTGAAAAAGGCGCTGCGAAACTGAAAAAACTTTTTGACACTGCTTTGCTTGCTTGCTGATGATGACAGCTGAATCTACGTTGCCGAAACGTCCAGTTTTAGAAATTACTGAGGCTTAATTTTTCCACTTGAAGCTATTTTCGTCTCGTATTTATATAATCATACTCTAGGTAGTTTATTGATTAGCTAAATCATTACCTATTCGTTAATCCCAAAAATTTAAATGCTGAAGATTCGCAGTAAAGTGCCTTTGGAATGATGAACATGATTAAGAAGAGTAGAAAAGCAAGTAGCTAAGATTTATTATGTTCAATTATTGAACAGAAAATCAACAGTAAGTGGGAGAGACTGCGAGGAGAGCGTGCGCTTTCTGAGCCGCAACATAAAATGTGTGTTAAGTGCGATCGGTTCCAGCTGTAAACCGCTCCAGTGATGAAGGATATGTATTCTGTAACCTTCGTTGACCTAGCAGAGCTAAAATAATTCTATGACTAGCTTCGTTTAAATCAGAATTCCCAATTTTTTTTTCTTAATTACCCACTTTTGATGTGAGTGATCCTCGATTACCCACAGCAATTTTTTACTGAAGTTTACATCAGTTAAATCAATCGATGACACTGTGGCACTCAGGAATTGGCAAAGGGGGAGGCCACAACCGGGGTCTGGGGGCATACCCGCCAACGAATATTTGCGATTTTCACATTAAAAACACTCATTTTAACACACTTTTTTATCGAAAAAGTGCATGCAGTGTGTGCAGTCACTATGGACACTGCAAAAATATTTTCCTAGCATATGTCTTAAAGCAGAAGCTCGGCAAAACTAAGTGAAAGAAGGCTGCAACCGTTATTAGTTTGAGAAATTATAGACTGAAAGTTAGGTGTTAGCACCTTATTACAGGGCCACGGGGGGGGGGGGGGCATGGCACCGTGGGCCCCCTTTCTGCTTGCGCCTATGATCGATGAGGAGCAAAAAAAGGTATTCACGTCTTCGGATGTCCTGTATTCCTACGAAAACATGGGTGAAGAGCAAAAAGAAAAAAAAGGTCTTCACGTCTTCAGATGCACTGTATTCCAGTGCTGGGGACGGTGGACGGTGTTATTTTTCAGAGGGTCTTTAATTCGCCTCCTGAAAACCTAAAATATCCCATTAGTGGGGAATTCCCCGTCCGGTTGGGAACCAGTGGTTTAAATTATCAAGTTTAATTGAGATTTTTTTCAGTCTTTGGCCCACGTTATGAGTCTATATAGCAACAACACATACAACAAATCAGTTCAAACCTGGGTTAACGTGGTGTGCAAATATGTCTATGAGACGTTTCCGCAAGCGCTGGTTGCTCAATTGACTTTTTTGACTGAAATGCTAGAAAAAGGTGAGTCTCGGTTCAAGTTAAACTTGGTAAAAGTTGTAAAATAGTTAAAATGTAACAGCGTTTGGTAAAAAGCTATTAACCACAGCGCAGATGGCCGAGTGGATAGAGCGTCCGCCGCTTGGGCTGTAGGCTCTGGTTTGATTCCGAGTCTGGTCCAGCCAGTAACTTTAAAATTAGAATTCACAGCTTCCTTGTTGACGCTCAGGATTAAAGAGACAGTGTGGAGAACAAGTCGGCAAGTTACTCGTGCCGTTAAGAATGAAAAGTTGTGTTGTTGTGTGCGGTTAGGAAAGGTACTTAGGGTTAAGAAAGGCCTTTAGGAATGGCACTTTGGGGGATTCTCCTATTTTAAAGTGGTGACAGATTGTCGACAACACTTGTAACGTGTGGTGGGGCTATTTTTAGTAATATTGTGCTAAATAAAACATCGATATAATAATAATACAACCCTACTAATTTGTATCGCTATATTTTTATGCAGGTCATTCATCTTTCCATCTATCCTGCTTGCAAATCGCTCACAGTCTTCTGTCGCTGTCATCCATCTTATCGGACAGCTCTCAGAATGCTTTGACTCATGAATTGCTACACGTGGCGGCGAAGCATTTAAATGTAAGCTTAATAGTTCGGTAAAAATAAGTTTCAAGTATTTAAAAACCGCTAAAGTAAAAATCATACTCCTAGAATCAGGAAAATCATGGTGAAAATAGTTTTTTTGAGCGCCCAGAGGTCTATTTTAATCATGTAACATTTTCTTCACAAAACACTGTTTTTATCTATCTATTTAAATAAAGTTTTAGCTCATCGATTGTAATGGGCAGGTTGGTGTAGTAGATAAAAACATGGCAACCGGGCGGAAGGTCTGGGGTTCGATTCCCGGGTCGGTGAAATCAAACACAGTGTTTCCAACAGCGCTCCTCCCCTGCGACGCTTCTTCGGAGCTGTATAGCCCAGGCGTTAAGCCCTAGAGATGGGCCCCGCCTTTCGTTACATGCTACGGCGTGATGCGACGAGCATGATGAAGATGTGATTATTTTTGATTTGAACTTATCAATTGTCATGCAGCTAAAGCACTGGAAGGAAGCCTTGTCAATTTTGAAACTAGCGGTTAGTCGATCGTCTCAACTAGCTTCGCCTGCATCAGCTATCACTGCTGCCCAAGGAAGTAAGTCAATTGTTTTGGCGAAGTGTTAGCCACGTTTGGTTTAAAGCTGAAGATACAACTGAAAACTAGCCTGGCTTGTGAATCTTGGAGATAAAGTTGTTTTCTTCCTCATCTTTTTCATTGGTCATTGATGATAATAAATAATAAGGATATTTTCAAATTAATGTACCGACAATTCGAAAAGTTGAGGGAGACTGCGAAGTGAGCTTGCGGTCTTCGCATCGGTGCCACTGAAAACATGTACGAAATGCAGTCGGCTCCAGCCTTGAATCAAACCCGCCACGTAAGATCTGTAACTGACACTTTTTAAGACCACATCCTGACAAAATGCAACAATTTTCTCTAGCTCACGTGAGCATTAAAATACTGTGCAAAAATGCAGTGAAATGAGTTTATGAACAGAAGAAAGCGTACAAAGTGCGTAAAAATTGTCGCTTGTGGTGTGCAGATAAAAGCGCTCTAATGATTTTAACTTTTTATTAGCTGCAGAAAAGGAGAAAATTGAATTACCAGGATTAACTTTGTCCTTCAAACTTGACATGCCGGAAACAAATGAACTAGCAACTCGCAGGAGCCCAGATGGTAAAGAAAGTAAGTATTATTATTCCACCTCAGCGTGGAAAGCTGTGTTGTAAGCCAAATAATTCTAGATTAGAACTTACCTTGGGTTTCTGGTCCACAATTCACATACGTCGTTTGCTACTGTTTCCAGACATTATTAGGTTACCTAATTAAATATGGGCTATTGGCGCGCTTTGCTGCCTAAATAGATGTTAACGATAAGCAGAGGATAAATTTCCATTGGGGTTGTGCGGTCAACCTGCTGTGGTGTGGCCTAGGCTAACGAAAAACTTGCGAAGAGAACTTGTAGCTCTTAAGAAACACATAGTGACTCTGGTCTGGCCTATGTGAGCATTAGAAACTTTCTAACCAAATGTTATATTTGGGGCTAGCATTGCAATGGACAGTCAGTTAATCATTTTTACCCCTCTATTTTCTCTTATGAATGTTCACAAATGAGCTTTGTGATGGATTGGCGATGCAGAACTTAGGAATAGCTTTGAAAAAAGCTGTTGTCGCGTTAGGCTTCAAGAAACACTCCGTCATAGCTCTATGGTAAGAGTGTTCTTAAAACCAAACGCGAAAACAGCTTTTTTCAATGAGCTTTAAGCGAGTAAACAGTGTGCTTGAAAGATTCTGATTTTTTTCAGTCTCATCTCCTCTCAGCAGTGGTTGGAGACGACCCCATTTGTCGCAAAGACGAACTCGTGAGCGGATACGCTGTGTCCTCAGTGTGTGTTCCCCTAACTATGATTACCAAGATGGTGCGCCTGCAGTGTTAAAGGTAGAGTAACTCTTAAGCTCATAGTGCTTGTCTATGTAAAAGTAGATACTTCTCTTTGTCCGGTCAAGTTAAAAGTCTAGGAAGTGGCGTTTCTGTTCCTTGCTTGGCTTTTAACACAGAAATGCTTACAAAACAGCTCAGATGGCCTAGTGGTAAGAGCATCCGCCTCGGTAGCTGTAGACTTGGGTTTGATTCCGAGTCGGGTCAAACCAATGATTTTAAAATTGGTATTCACAGCTTCCAGCTTGACGCTAGCATTAAAGAGACAGATGTGAAGAACAAGCCGGCAAGTTCACTTGTGTCGTTGGAAAGGCACTTAGCGGGATTCCCCCATCTTGGTGTGGTAGACAGATAGCTGGCAACTCCTAATTGAGCTCGTATAGCGCATTGATCGCTTTCTCGTGATAGGAGGATAAATATGTAACGAATAAAAAAAAAATTTTTGGGATGGTTGCTAGAATATGTCGGTAATAGCAATAAAGCATGATTTACAGTATATCTGCTTTAGTCATTTCTATTTTACTAAATTGATCCAGTTCAGACTGTTTGCCGCCTGCATAGCGAAGAAAATGCAATGATTAGTGATCTGCTATACCAGCTATGTAATACGAGTGAAAACTAGTCGTAGTAGCTAGGTTCCCATTTTTGCTTGTCCCAAGAAGTTTAAAGCTTTTCGAAACAGTCTACGTTATAAATACTGCACCAGATTCTTACCGCCAATGTATTTTCAGAGAGCTTCTGATTCGGAATTAGCCAGCCCAAGCCTGTTCTCAGATATGATAGATGAAGGATCCTCAGCTGGTAAGGAAAACAAATCCATTTAATTTAGAGTAACATGTATAAAAATAGTTGTAATGCAAAGGTAGATGCTCTGTCGTAACCCATTGGCCAGGGGGCTACATTTACAAGCGCAAGATTTATAAATGATAAATAACCACTTATGACTAGCAATTGGCTGTAAGCTACTATGAATGAAACACCGACTAAAACTTTATTGCTGAGCAGTGAGCCACAAACCGAAAAACGTTTGAGAAGCACTGCTCTAGACAAACGTTACCTTTTTGCCTTGTTGTTTTGGGAACCAACTCCTCCTCAGCAGAATTGGTAATAGCTTTGCTAACAATTTTACAATCAAGTCTCGCTAGCGTGAAATAATCCACATACTTGTCGGGTTGAAGAAGTTTCATGTGTTTACCCTTGGTGATCGCTTTGTGTTGTTTTGGGGCAACGAAAAGTGGGCTCAAAAAAGTCGCCGAGTTCTGAGTGCTCCGGTTTACTACTGGTTTTTCAATGATCTTGCAATTTTTAATGCTTTGAATCCATAAGCTAAGCGTTAGTGCTTATTTGTGTGACATCATCGACTGTTTTGTGACGCCATATTTGTGTTATTAGAAACGGAAGAAAGCGGTTTGGAAGACAAAAGCGGAGTTGATGATATCCAATTCCAAGGAGTGTTTCGGGACTTCGATTTCCTCGACGAAATCGAAGAAATTAATGTAAGCGATATGAATCTAGAGCGGAAGTATGAGCCATGGCTCTATACTGGGTCACAGAGATTGTCTAGCAAGCAACAGCAGCATTTCCTAATTTGTTGTTGCCTTCACTAAGTGTTTTTTAATAAGAGTTGTTAGGCCAACGTCATTACGATTTTATGTAGGTCATGAGCAATAAAAGGTTGAAAAACCCTGGTCTAGTGTAAAATCTGACACGAAGTAAAAATGCGTTTACTGATGCACGGCAGGGCGGCATCGCGACAACGATTATAATGCAAGTAAATGCAGCAGGGCTTCGTGTGGTCGATGAACAAAAAACTAATAAAACAAACAAAGAACGAAAAAAATTGGCGCGTTGCCGCCTGCCGCTTAGCGATAAACGCATTTTCAAGAAGAAATTATGTTTTGTTTTTGACATAATTATCACCTGAAGAAAACTTTCATTTTTATAATCTCTTAGCTGCTTTCCTTCCGCATATATACTGTATATATAGAAATGTCAATCATATTTTATTATGTTTACTAGGCAGAATTTTTCCTATTTGCACCAAAATGACTTAGTTTACAAAAGGTAAACTGTATTACCTTCCGTACTATGTTAACTCTTCATATCAGTGAAAAAAACACCTTGTGTTAAATCTTTTACTGGTTCTTTCAGCTTTGGATGATCTCGCAATAACACTTTGTTTATGTATAGCCCTAGTTTGCGTTCTCTTGGATAGCTTTAGTTAGCATCGATGCAGCAGTAGTGCTAGTTGTAGGAATAGGCATAAAAAATTTCTTGCCTAATTTTGGAAGTAAGTAAATGTGTTGCACTTTTTTCAGGATGAAACACATGATAAATTCAACCAAATGCAATGGAACCCTTCAACTTCCGGCGCAGCTGAATTAATCGAAGCAGACGAGCCTGAAATGTGCGATTTAACTCCGGTATGGTATTATGTTTTTCAGGGCTACATGGTTCTTGTACGAGCTAGAGCTTGTTTTAATGTTTCGCTATCTTAGCTTTAACTATCACAACTTTAGTACCATTGTTTACCGTGTGGCATGCGGTACCGTAGCCGGAGGGGTCGCCGTACACCGACCCCATGCCCATTTTTGATGAAGCCTATCCTAAAGTGTGCTTGTATGCCTCTTTGCCTAACGCCCCGACCCGAACAGGTCATATTTTTTTTGTTCTGTTTGTAATTTTTCCCTAAATTGTCCACTGGCTACATATCAAAAGAAACGACGTAGTGCATTTGTTGTATGATGAGAAATGATGATGATGATGTATGAGGGAAAAAGGGTAAGAAGCTGGTCTATTTTTCACTTCCTAAAACAATAAAAACAGCAATCATTGTTGTACCTTCCGGTTGGTGTAGTGGTTAAAGACAGTGCTGACGATGTGAGAGGTCTGTGGTTCGAATCCCGGACTGCTCTAATCGGACGCTGTTTAGCATACGACTCGCCATCGCTGGTACGTTTCTTCGTACCTGTGTTACCCAGGCGCTGAGCGATGGAGATAGGCACCGCCACTCGTTACACGCTTCGGCGTAATACCGCAAGTATAAGGAAAATCTGCTAGCGTTGTCTATGCCATGCGAAAATACGCTCTATCCGATCTTTGTTATCATTGCTTCCAGTTTCCAACGTCATTTACTAAATCGCTGTTTTTGCGACCATCTCTTTACGAATAATTTTAATAAAAGAAATAAATCTTCATTGTACTCGTGACATTACGCTGAAGCGTGTAACGAGTGGCGGGGCCCATCTCCGCGACTTAGCGCTTGGGCAACACAGCTCCGAAGAAACGTCGCAGCGGCGGCAAGCCGTTGGCGACGCTGTGTCCGATTTGACTGACCTGGGAACCGAACCCCAGACCTCTTTTGCCTATTGCAATGTCCTAACCGCTAGGCTAGCGTTCCGGTTGACAAACTATGTAATAAGTTTGAATTTCTCGAATTTTTTTCTTTAGGCCGTTTCCAATGTTCCAGATGGTTCGGAAGTGGAAGAAAACCACCTCAGCGATGTTTCCGATTCTGAATCTTCCTCCTCAATTGTCTCCTCATCGAGTTCAGAAGAAGATGGTAACGCTGTGTCCCAGTCTTCCACTGAATTGATCAGTGAAGCAGACGACAAACACTTTGCAGAGGTTAGTAATATCCCGTAAGATCGAGTTAGAAGCAAAGGTATAGGACTGGATGGCCAGCTAGTCAGATGCCATGTACCACATTTCACGTAGTGTTTCAGGAAAGAGCCATATCATACGCAAGTGATAATGACCATACCTCTTATTGATACACATACTTTTGCTGAACTAGATTAGTAGTATGCCTGCCAGTTGGCTCAGTTGGTAACGACATCGCTCTCGGTGCGGTAAGTCTGGGGTTCGTTTCCTGGGCTGGTCGAAGCGGACTCAGTGTCGCCATGGCAGCGATGTTTCTTCGAACTTCGAAGCTGTGTTGCCCAGGCGCGAAGCCGCGGAGATGGGCTTCGCCACTCGTTACGTCTCGTGGTAATTCTCTTAACGAAGTGATCGTTGCGAGATAATGCACCTTATGCGTTGCCAAATGCAACATGATTACAGAACTAGGCTGATGATAGCAGGAACAAAACATGTGTAAAAGAGCCCCGTGCGGCTCGCGAGTTGCGGGTTGGCCACCCCTGGTTTACGACTTCGGGTACTTGAAGCACGCTGCATGCGTGTGTAGGTTAATTAGTTTTTTAGGGCGTTTTACGGACTCAGTTTTAGTTTTAAAAATGAAAAACGGTCTCTAGAAACAGGAATATGGGGAAGAAAAAGAGATTTTTTGAAGTCTTATAGATATATTTGTTACACCTGACAATCACATTTCATTAAAAAATGAGTTATTATTACATTTTGGTTTGACAATATCAATTAACGAAGTTAATTGAGCGCTGTTAGTTGAATTTGTTGGACATAGGCTGCAACACAACATTGTTCTTGACTTTTTTCCTTCCCCGCTTGTGTCGAACTAGCAAGGAAGCTGCGAATATTATTTTTAAATTCTTTAAGTTGACCCTACCGGTAGTAAAACCCCGTCTCCCGACGACTAAGCCGCCAGTTTTACCGTTTCTGGGTGTTGCAATTATGGTTACTCTTGTCTTTTTTTAACTTCTCTTCTCCTGCCTGCGTGTCATGACGTTAGTCGTTTCTTCCCTTTTCTTGTACCGTTGTTATATGTTCATCATCTTATCGTATTCTTTGTCGTGTTGGCTGTGTGAAAATAAAAGACACTACTACTGCTGATTGCTCAACCGAGGTTAGGGTTGTTTATTTGGTTGGAGCGCTGGGTTTGTATTTTGATATCTGTGCCGGGTTGTGTTTTTCAAGAGGATCCGAAACTTCACTAAAATTCTTTGTTGGTTTGTTGCGCACCGTAATCGAACTTGTGGTTTTTCATTGTTTTTCTGTTTTCAGGAGACACCTTCAATATCAGTCGCTAACAAGTCCCTAACTTTTGAGCGAAAACGGACTTATTCCAATAAAATATCCCCAAATACATACATGCGAGCGATATCACCAACTCCGCCTGGATTATCCAGAAGTAAAGGTAGGAATAATGATCAGGGAGTTGAGAAATTACTTTTTACCAAATTTTCTCTGCAAAAAATTGTCTTAATTGATACTGGAACAAATCCGTACGCGAATAGAAGCTGGTAAATTTTGTTGAGTCGCTGATATTGTTTTATCTAATGCATTTTAATCTATTTTGTGGAAGTAGTATTTAATCTTTTTTTGAGCATCCCACCCTTTATTCTTAAAAGTTCATTACCGGTCAAGCAATGTCGCTCCTGGGTTTATTTCCGGTCAAATCTTCAGCAAAGATTGTTTTGCCGAAGCGTAATACAAAATAATACGAACCGGGCAGAACCTTGGAGTCTTCGGTCAGGGGTTATCGTCAGGTCCTCTTGGGCATCTCCATTACCCTTCAAGACGGTCGCCATTATCGTAGCCATTAACCTCTGGATTACGCAATGGAAGATTCCTTTTATGGGGTGTGTTTGTTGCCTTTACAGAGAGGACTTAGTAGACCACTATTAATAGGTCAGCTCTGTCGAGTAATGCTATCAGTACTTTTGAAGGATTTTACGTTATTTTAGAAGAGAGAGTTTTCTCTCCCCGGAAAAGCATTACTGAACAAGTGAACACTCTTACTTCAGATTCAGAAAGTTCAAGTTTAGAAGACAATGCGCTGCCTCTGATCCCAGATGGTAAAATTATCTAAAAATTCTGTACTTGCTGTTACCAAACATGTACTGCTGATCATGAAAGCTAGTTGCATGGGGTCGAAACATTATGACATTGTTGTAACTTAGCTGAATTTTTAAAACCTGCTAGTTGAGGTAGAAGTTGAAATATCGCGATCGGTGCATGAGACCTGGGTTCGGCTCGCGGGCCGGTCAAATTGGACACAATGTTGTCAACGGCTCACAACCGCTACGACGTTTCTTCGAAACTGTGTTGCCCAGGCGCTGAGCCGCGGAGACGGGCCCTGCTTCTCGTAACACGCTTTGACGGAATACCTCGAGTATAATGAAGATTTCATTTTTAGCTCAATTTTTCTCGTAATCAATTTTATATCCTTTTTGTTTTTCAGTTCCTACTCCAAGTTTAGAAAACTCCGACAGAAGTCCGCTTCCTCGAGAGAGCCCAGACTCATCTCCTGAAAAAGAAATGTCTTCTTCCACATCATTTCAATCTTTGGAAAAGAGGCAACTGCTTATTTTTCCTTACGATGTTCTTTGCATGTTTGATGTACTAAATTTTCAGTAGTTTTTTTCAACGCACAAGTTAATGGGCGCCATTTTGTGAGCTTTGTAGAAAATACAAAAGTCACTACTTTCGCAAATTTGTTGCGCTTGAGAATGGAATTAAATATGGTTGTATAATAGTATTAATTTATAAATGGGTGTAGTTACCTGTATCCCTGTCTGCGCATTCGTTTTTGTAAGCTAAAGGTCTGTTCACGCAAAATGCGGCTTTAATCCAATTAGTTGTCGTACGAAATCTCATCCAGTTTTTAACGTAAGCAGTTGACGGAATTATTTTCCACATTGTTCGGACCCAACTAATTTTGTTTTCTATCGGTTAGCTTTACCTCATAACCTTTGGCTGTTTCGTAGGCTGCGTCACTATACGTACAAAAAATCGCATCGTCTTCTGTGTGAACATACCTTGAAGCTTATGGCTTTCCTGTAAGATCATCAATTTTTAGCATCAAAATTAACCTGTGTGTATATTGATAAAAAAATTTAATTGCAACGCAGAAAGCGACGAGGACTCTAAGCCCTCACAAAATAGGATTTGGATAGGCATAGGTCGGCAGCCTCCGGTTCATTGATCCTTCTGTTGTGGTTGCAGGTTTTTAAAAACTTTTTTTAATAGAATGCTTCCCTTTTTTGCTCTTTCGCCGGCTTTTTATTCCAGAAATCGCTTTGCAGCTCCTAGTGTTTTTTAATTTTGAAAAATGTGATAATTTAGCTCTTCAAGTACAAAAGGTTGCTGACCACTGGGATAGGGCAATATCAATGTAACCAATTGCGGTTAAAATATTGTTAAATTGCTTCTGGTAATTGCTATCGGCTTTCGATGCCAGTATTGGTATTTTTGGACAGAACGGAACATATTTTAGTCGCAATTGTGAAACACCGGTAAAGTAACAAAAAGACACCAACACAGTTGAAAGTAATAATCAAAATAATTGGTAATTTCTGGTTTCAAAATCGCCCATTTACTTTGTGTGTTTTATAATTTTCTACTAGCAATGAATTAAAGATTGATTTGCTAATTGAATGGTAATTTTCTTTTTTGCTCAGAACTGAATCAATTGGCTCGTTAATTGAATTTAGTAAAAGCGACTCTGATAGTCCAATTCCTTGGAAGCAGTCTCATCTTCTGCATGTTAAAAATTTAAGGTAATTTCACCAGACTTTGAGATGGTAACCGGAAAAATGGTGGGATAAATAACTTTTTAACGTTTGTTATATTTGTAATTTTTGTTTCGTTTTGCATGTACTAATACGAAATTTCGTAATTCTTCTGTAGTATCTTAGCATGCGGGACTTTTAGTGGCTTTGAGTATGTAATTCTCATACTAATTAATTAGACTTTGCAATTAGTGCTAGTAATCCCCAAAGTTACTTCAATTGTGGTCAAGTCTAGGTTCAGAATAGATCAGCCGGATTTATATCCGTATACGGATTACACAAAAATTTTGAACATTTCCAAAGTATAAATTTCTTAAACTGTATTGATACAGAAGTATAAGTGTCCTTTTTCGTTTTTTTTTTTTTTTTTTTTTTTTCGGTACTCAATTCAAAATCCTAATTTCAAAAATTAATCCGTAATTCCAAACGAAATAAACAAGAGTTTATCTACAAAAAAATCTTGCTGGAAACTCGAATTTATTTCCAACTTGGGCCCTAACTTCCCAAAACCGACCCTCGTTAACCCGATGAACCCACGACATTATTTACAATGGACCACACAATTACCCTGTCCGCATGTCCGATTTCAACGATCCAAAGGTCCATGGGCGTTCTGCTTCATAATCAATTGTTTGTGTTATAGTTAAAACGAGCGGTTAACATCAAAAATCTAATTGTAATGCAGAAACCCGTGAGCCTTTATACCACTTAAACTGCACGTGAGCAGAGTAATTGTGTTCTTAGCCCTCTGTCCATGCTTTTTTTTTACTAAAGCATGCTTTATGAATACTGTTTCGCATGAAATATATTTACAAAGCAATCTACAGCCTCTTATCTTAGATCTGCTCTTGTACTTTGTGGTAATGAAGTTGTTATTGTGTATATCGTTATGTTGATTGTGTTCTTAGCCCTCTGTCCATGCTTTTTTTTTACTAAAGCATGCTTTATGAATACTGTTTCGCATGAAATATATTTACAAAGCAATCTACAGCCTCTTATCTTAGATCTGCTCTTGTACTTTGTGGTAATGAAGTTGTTATTGTGTATATCGTTATGTTGATTTTTGTTACGGTACTGCGATCTCGATATCGGTTTAATGTTGTTCGGGGTGTTCTCGGTTTCTCTATGTTGATTTCTATTTCGATTGTGTTATTGCTTTTAACCACTTTGAAATTCTCGTTTGAGTCCAGCTTCCCTGCTCCATCTTTTGACTTCGCAGTTGAAAGGAACAACAATGTAAAGGCAGAAGATTCCTAATAAGGCAAAATTTACAAAGTCCAAAAAAACTAAACCCATTTGAGAAAATGACTTTAACATAATAAGTCATTGGTTCTTGACTTTTTGGGAGTACGTAATCTTGAGCTTTTTGAAAGTTCTCCATACCCCTCCTTGTCTGCAACAACTGGCGCTTTTTCTGTAATGAAGACAAAAAGCACAGTTAATTTCGTGAGAAGCCTAAGCAGCCTTTAGTATGACAAGCTATCTCGTATTACTACTTTGGTGTTTCGACTGCGCAGGAGGTATGCATTAACCCTGTCCATGTATCCAATTTAAGTGAGCTAATAACCCTCGACTTTCTGCATCATTATCAATTTTTTGACGTCATAATAAGGGTGATTATGACATCAATTATTTGATTGCTGTGCAAAAAGTCTGTGAGCTTTTGCTCCACTTAAGTTGGACATGTGTACACTGGACAGGGTAATTAAGAACTCTTGTGGTGTATTCTTAACTTGCGTCTATATTTACTGAAACTTTTTTCTGTAAAACTTCTCTAAACTCGATGCAATATTTTAGGTGGAAAGCGAATGTACTAGCTGTGGCAGAAGACTCGAATGGTAGCGCCGTGTCAAAATTCTTTCTTACTTTTCCTTCCATATACCGCAGCTTATGCGTCGACTTCAGTGTTTTAAGCAAAGATGGCTGCGCACACTTAGGAACTCAGCTATCTGCGATATCAAGCAATTTTAATATCCTTCATTTTTGAAAGATTAGTGTAGTAGTTAAAGACATCGCTATCGCTGCGGGAGGTCTGGGGTTCGATACCCGAGTCGGTCAAATCTGACACAATGTCGGCAACGGCATACCACCGCCTCGACGCTTCCTCGGGATTGTGTACAATGGCGCTGAGTCGTGGAGATGGGCCCCGCCACTCGTTACACGTTTCGGCGTAATACCGCGATTATAATAAGCATTTGGTTTTTTTAATGCTTCTGTTACTAGTGCTTTTGTCTACTTGCTGTCAATATTGTTTTATGACTAAAGGTACCTTTACCAAAATACGACTGCCGGCATTGCAACAAAGGATATGCGATTACGCATACGGTAGCTTTGGCAGGTTATATAGCCGTGCCGTGGTCAACCTACAAGGTTTGAATAGAAAATTGCCGCTTGTCGCGTGTCGCCAGTAGCAAGTCGCGTACGAAGAAAAGCAACACGATGTTTCCTGTTATTTTGATGCTAAATGAATTTTAATATTCCCGACTAGCTGTCACGTTTAGCGATGTGTTTATAACTGAGCTAACTGGCCGATTGCCATTTGTAACTAGCGGCTATTTATTATAGCTGGTTCGCTAAACACTATAATTTTTCTTAACTGTTCCTACGTTCCATGGTGGTCGAGATGCCAGAGAAGTTGAAGTGTCCTTTATGTGTTGCGACGTTGAGTACTTATTGCGTGCTGATGGATCAATTGAAGTCACACGTAAATGATTTGGAGGTAATGCTTATAAATGCGCGACTGTTGAGCGCGGAACAACTCGGCATAACTGACTCTGCATTAATAAACTTAACATTGGGCAATCCGAGCCAATGCAATCTCTAAAACCCCTCTTAATGCCGGTCAGTTATGCCCAAAATCCTGTTTCGTTGCTTGGAACTGCTACACAAAATATCATTACAACGTGAAATGACTGTATAGTTTATCTCTCGCTTTGTTTGTCTGCTTTGGAAACCATGCGATTACGTTGGCGTGGTCTTCATTTTTTGATTAAACATCTGTTGTACAGAAACAACTGGATTTCTACAGTACTAAGCAAGAGACTGCATACGAGTATTTGGACGTTATTCGCAATTTTGCATCCGGGGATAAAATGGCCAGCCATGACTCAGAAGAAGGGACACTAGAACAAAAAGTAAGTCTCTTGGGTTTGGTTGTATGACTCGGCGTTTTGACAAGCCCAGCATGACTCGGCGTTTTATGATGAAAATTTGATTTTGTTTTATGTTTCAGCAAATTGAGTTATGTCGGCTCCTATATACACTTCATTTTCAATTGCTACTTATCTTCCAAAACTTCAATCGTTTAGTCCATGTAGTAAGCAGTGCTTTCCCACGGGTAAGTTACTTCATTCATAAAATTACATTGCAAACATGTGTAACGACGTTTCTACATTATTCCTATTTTAAGCGCTTAAGCAGTGTTATCTTGGGGATGTGTTGAACAGTGAGGGAAGTGTGCAGGATGCAGTAATAGCAAGATTAAGAGTTGGATGGGGAAAATTCAAAGACCTGACATTGTGCAAAAAAGGTATGTCTCTGAGGATGAAGGGAATAGTATATTCGTGAGAAGTGCAATGTGCTATGTTGCTGAAGCATGGGCCATGAGATCTGAGGAGGAGAATAGAATCGAAACAACTGAAATGAGAATGTTGAGAATGATGTGTGGGAAAACTTTGAAGCATAAAGCCAGAAATCAAAATATTAGAAAGATAGTTCAAGTGGAAAATATAAGAGAATACTTAAGGAGTCTAGAGGTTGAGATGGAATGGCTCCGTGGAAAGAATGAGTCTACACAAAGCACCAGCCATGAAAAAGGGATGTCGGGTTTAAGGCAGGAAGATCGGAAGACCAAAGAAGAGATGGCAAACAGTTATTAATGTCGACCTCGACAAAAGAAAGTTAAAAATGATAGATCCGAAGAACAGGAAGAATGGAGGAAAAGCTGCAAATATAGGGTGAACCCTTGCTAGCTTGGACAAACTCCAAGTCTCCACTTCAGATGAGACAAATGGATGATTAATCGCTTAACCAGCTTGTAAGCTCACTCTTTACCGCTCCAATTTTGTTTCTTTATTATTTCTTTAGCTCAATTGTTAAGGACATCGCTATCGGTGCGGAAGGTCTGGGGTTCGATTCCCGGGTCGGTCAAATGTGGCGCAGTGTCGCCAACGGCTCGCCACTGCTGCGACGTTTCATCGAAGCTGTATTGACCAGGCGCTAAGCCGCGGAGATGGACCTCGCCAGTCGCCACTCGTTACACGCTTCGGCGTAATAGCGCCAGTATAATGGAGATTGATTTTGATTTGATCTCTGTTGGAGCAACCATCTTACTCGCTTACGACCAGAAATAATGAAGAGAAAATAGATGGGGTTGTTTGTGCGCTTAATATGTACAACATAGTGTGAACTGGACAGGGCTTGGTTGTGCGTTGAATTAAACGATACTTTTTACCACAGGATTCGAACATATCTGAGCAACTGATTACGTTACACAAGCAGCTGTTGGTCTTTGAGGATGTGAAAGATGATTTTGACTCCAATTCACAGTTGGAGCAGTTTACGGATGCAGAGGACGACATGAGATCAATGACAAATGAGGAAGGAACTCAATCGCTGTTGTTTCGTCTCGAAGAAAACGATTTTAAAGTTTCCCATATTCAATTATGCATATTACGGTAATTAACCACCTGCTGGTTACCTCAGTTTTAAAGATATTGCTATCGGTGCGGGAGGTCTGGTGTTCGAATCCCTAGTCGGTCAAATCGGCACAGTGTCGCCAACAGCTCGCCACGACCGCAATGTTTCTTTGGAGCTGTGTAGCCCAAGCGCTAAGCCCCACAGATGGGCCCCGCCACTCGTTACACGCTTCGGCATAATCACACTAGTATAATGAAGATTTGATTTTTTGTGTTAATTTTACAACTGTATGTATGTAGTATGCGCTGTCATTATAATTTTTCATGATGAACTAGAAACATGGATTTACATTGAGTCCGTATTCGTCCGTTTTCCTTACGTTTTTGTAACAAGCGTTAACGTGCGTGTTTTACGTTATTTGATGCACACAGAATCGGTAACTCCGTTTTTTTGGAAACGGACGAACTGCTAGTCGTAAATTTTCATCCGTTTTGAAGCGGAACCTACTTCGTAAGATGTTTTTCCTAATCAGGACTCCGCTTTTCAATAAAATATGATGGTTTGGTCACGCATCACCGCCCGTTCGGTGCAGTTGTCAAGCATATCGCTAACAATGCGGGAGGTCTCTGGTTTGATTCTCAGACCGGTCAAATCGGACACAGTGTCGTCAACGGCTCGCCACCCTCGGCGTTTCTTCGGAGCTGTGTTGCCCAGATGCTAAGCCGCGGATATGGACCCCGATTCTCCTTACACGCTTTGTCGTAATGTCGCGAGTATAATGAAAATTTGATTTTTTTAGGTCGCGATGGTAGTCTTTGATTGAAAAATATATAAGGTTAAAAAAAACTCTAAGCAATCTTTCTTTTAGGAAACTTTGGCAAGGCGACACATTCGGCTCTCATGAAGATTCTGCTTCTGATTTCTTGACTCATTTGTTTTTCCAGAAAACCTTTGGTGCTAATACTAGCGGTAAGCTTCATTATCTCATGCTTAATTGCTCTGTTTTTGCCTTTCATCAGTTTTTGATCAATGCAAAGTTTGCCGTTTGTTTACTGAGTGAAACAGCCCGCTTATTTCAACAATCGGGTAGGCTAAAATTAGCCTACAAGCCCCCATAATACTGCTTGCGATATGATACTAATTTTGGTGTTGACCTATATATTTTGCCGGTTCCGTATACGTACAGGGCAGCCAGGGCTTCCTTTGTTTTTCAAGCAGTGCCGCAAACTTCAGCATTTTCAGCGACATGGTGTAGCGGTATCGCGTGGTTGAAGATCCTACGTGCTCGGTTTGATTCATGGGTAGGGCCGATCGCATTTGACATTTTTACCGAATGATCGCTGACTCAAAGAGTGTAATCTCACTTCGCAGTTTCCCACAATTACTGTTGACTTTTCTGTTTAATATATTTCGAAAATATCCTCAGTTATTTTATATTCATTTATAGTTTTAATCGACTTCACCAAAACTTTTCAGTCTGAATTTGAGTTTAGTCAGTATTGTCAAGTTTGAGCCAAGCTCAATAGACCTCTGCTTCATAGGGTGACGTTGCTACATTATGATATTAATATTGTAATTTGCGCTTTGTTTTAGATACAATTTACGCAATCATTGGGGAGAATGTTACAGCTCCAAGTTTATGCGAAAAGCTTAAAGAAGTAAACATGCAAATTCAACAATCACTTAAACTACTTGAAAAACCTCGTGGGAAATCAGCCAATGAGAGCCATTCAAAGAGCCAATCAGTGGCGACCACGTCATCTATAAAATCATTATCTGAATTATCGTTAAAGAGAACAAGTTTTTAAGTTATGCACGTTTTATTTGTGAAGAGTCGCCAACGACTAGCCACCTCTGCGACATACCTTCGGAGCTGTGTTGCCCAGGCGCTAAGCCGCGGAGATGGCTAAGCCCTCCGCTCGTTGCTCGCTTCGGCGTAATACCGGAGTATAATGAGGATTTGATCTATTTTTTTTCTGAGTGTGCCAAAAAGAGCTAGGTGTGTTCTAAAGCGTTTATCATCGCATAATAGAAAGTTTTGCATAAAAGCGTAAAGAAATTAACTATTTTCAATATGGAAAATTTATTATGTTATTGTTCAATCATTTTACGTGATTTCAAGAGTGTATTTTGCAATCTACATATTTTGTTACAATTTGGTACGATTTATTATGACTCAGAAGTTGACGCGATTTTGTTTGACTCGTATATTTTGACGCAACTCATGTTGACTGAAATCTTAATTAATAATGAGGCACAGGAAACTGCCATTAACTCTACACCAACCCCAATTTTTCACTTTGTCCCTCATAACTTTGGCAACTCCAGGAGTTTTCTTAAAAATGGGGTGAATTTTTTTACCACTTTCTGCGTGATTAATTGTATTAAGCTGTACGTACTAGTTTAGCATATCAAGTTGGTTATTTTGTGTTTTAGAACCTAGCATTGTTGAATATTTTTATTTTGAAATGTGTTTTGTTTTGTTGTATATTTTACTTCTTTTGTTATTTCAGTTTCGTTTTTTTGCAGTATTTAATTTTTTTTTTTAATTTTATCGTATAATGACACTCTTAGCCAAGATATTTCGTGATATAACGTGCTTCCCGTGTTGCTACTAAAAAAGTCCAGCGTAGTCGAACTTAACGGTACTGCAATGGGATTAACCTTTCAATATCGGGCGTTATCAAAATTTTTTTCGAAGATAGTTTAAGATTTAGTAATGGACTTACTGTAGTTTAGCTTGGTTATTGTGAAACGATATTTTGGGACTGGGGCTGCGAACATTTACCCTGTTTTGAATTGCTGAGTTTGGACTTGTATTAATACCGACATGTTTAAAGTTCATTGAATAAAAATGCTGGCAGCAGAACCGGATTATGGTGGGGCTGCAGCCCCAGGATCCTGGTGAGTCGCTCCTCTAAAAAAGATTTGCTGTTAACTTCAGATTCCGATCTACAAAAAGGCATGTGAGCTCCCATGTCTTACCACAGCCCTGGCTGGCAGTAAAAGGACGAAATTCCTTTTACTGCCAGCCAGGGCTGTAGTAAGACATGGGAGCGTGGTGATTTATCGATAATTTCGATAACCTCTTGAATAGAAAATATAATTGATGCTCGTAGCAAACTGCCGTAAAAATATCCAATATTTCTTGCCGGTTTTAGTTTGATGTTATCCCATGAACCGTACATTAATTTGTTCTTTTAACGTAATGAAATTTAAGTGAGCTCAGCAAAAGTAACTTTGTTGCCTGTGTTACGTCAGTTGTGACGTCATGGTCGGTTATTTCCGGAAATGTGCCAAGATCAAAGTTAAAATTTTTACATGAATGGACGAAAAAGCATACTTTTCATATAACAATAAATACTTTAACCAAAAAATGTTCTTTTGTTGTAGAGAGCTTTTGGCAATGTTCGAGCCAGTTGAGCTACTTTTGTGAGTTAGCTAGGCATTAGGTAAGTTCAAAAATGTTGGGCCCAATTCAGGTACTGTTATAGTTTACATTATAGGTAGAAAGATGATATATTACCTGTATGCGAGCTTTGCTTGGTGAGATCTTTTTTGATGATGAAAAATAACTGATATTTTAATATTTAGTTTTTATAACCGGCGCCATTTGGATTTTATCGGTGGAAGTTCAGATTTAAAATCGATAAACGAAAAAATTACATTTTTTCGTATTGTAAAATCTTGTTATGTACACTTACTCTGTATTGGGCGCTACATTTAAAAATTTCTAAGCACGTAATTTCAACAAAAGGCCGCTTTATCTGCTCCCAAAGTATCCAAAGTTTTTCAAAAGAATACGCTGTTTACTGTAAACTAAAGGACAATTTCTGTTCGTTTATTTAGTAGAAGTATCGTGTTTTCGTTGAATAATCTGGTTAAGGTCCTTTTAACAGACACTAAGCTTAGGCCTACTGTGAATAATATAGCTGCTGTAGTTGTGTAAGGTCAGGTAGGTGTGACCTTAAAGTTCGAAGAAACCAGTTAGATGGCGAAAATGTATCGAAAAGTGACAATTTGGGCTTCTACAAGACAGTTGGTAATTCATGTTTTACATGCCCGCCTGGGTGTGCAGCCCAAAGAAGTTGCTGTAAACGATCTGCCAGAGCAGGAACAGGCATCTAGGCTAAATAAAATAAGGAAACCGTCGAGTAGGCCTAAGTCCTACTCAGATCAATCAAAATCGTTTGATGGACCAAGGTAGCTAACCATCCTAAACCAGTAGCCTACTTCATTTAAGCAGTCGAAGGAAAGCAAAAATAGCGTCACTTACAAAGTAGTGTTGTGCTCCTGCGAAAACGAGGTGGTAGTAGTAGCGAATTTTTATTTTTGGCCAGGAAATAACATCGATTACATAACCACAGCGAGGCAAAAAATAAGGAGACAGCGACGAAATGATGTACGTTAAAACGTGCTCATAGCATTACAGGTAAGAAAAGGTTAGAGAATTAGCACGGCCGTTGAACTATGCGACTGCTCAATAAGCGTGCTGATCACAGTACTACCCCTCTTTACCATTCACTGTATGTTTGCTACTACTCGTTTTAGCTATCTCTCTTGTTTCGTAGCGTAAATCCCAAAGAACTAACCTCTCGGTTGTAGGTTTCAGCAAAATAGTTGACCTGAAGGTTTGGATCCTAAAATGTACAAAAGTATAAGAAGAACAGTATCACAAACCAGCAATGGGACATACAGGGGCAAGGATTGGTATTTAGATTTTGAACGTCTACCATGGGTCCAATGGCTTGACATTGGTAAGTTCTTCTTTGCATTTACTTCGTGGTTTTGCACCTACGGTCGTGTGGTAGTTCAACTTTAATTCAAGTTTTAATTGCCGCGTATTTGGGTAAGAGTTTAGGATAACCTATGCTTGCAGCAAATTAACTATTGAAGCAAAGCTTTGGTCAATATTGTAAGCAGAGCTGGGCACAGCGGCGCTACTCAGCAGCGCCACTACTTTTTAGCTAGCGGTAGCGGCTGCGCCGCTGTTTTTTTTTTCGGCCACCAGCGCCGCTGTCATTTTAGCCGAGTAGCGGCAGCGCTTCAGCGCCCCATTTAATGCAAATGGTCTCCCGCTGGCGCTGACTAAACTCTTTCGAAGACAGCAACTAAAAGTTTTGTTTCTCACAATCTCACTTTAACTTTTTAAACTGAGATTTTGAAAACAAACTTTGTGTAAAAATTTCAGTCTCTGAGAATTGGCTTCACAGCGGGAGATACGTGAGGTAGGAAGAAAATCCCAGCAGAAGGATGGGAGAGAGAGGTGCTTCAAAGTCTCAAATTTACTTTGTTATTTGCTTCTAAGGTGTGATTTAAAGCAGTCTGGAGAATGTGGAGATGAGAATGCCGCGCCCGCAATCTTATTTGATGTTTTCCTTTGTTAGAGCTGCTAATTGCAGCTGTCTACTTTTTTGCTTTGATGTCAGGCGATGCTCTAAATTTTTCGTTGGGGGCCTTTACATGTGGATTAAGCTTGAGGTGTAGCATGGCAGTACGATAAGCTTTTGTCATGGGAGTCAATCAGGCCAGACTCAGGGTGATTGTTTTCAGTCCTTGCTTTTCGCGATTGTAGCAGGAATTAAGCGGAGGTTTAAACCTTTGCTGCACAACTCCGAAATCCAAGTAGCTTCCGCTTTGCATCGTTCATTTAAACTTACTTGGCTCCCCTTTCTGGTTCATGCTGGAATTGGCAATGAGGGCATTGAATTGGTGCGAAACAAAAAAAATGGTGCATTTATTCGTAAGCACACGCAGGGGGGGCACGGTGCCATGCCCCCACACTTTGGCCCAGTAATAAGGTGCTAAAACCTAACTTTCGGTCTATAATTTCTGAAACTAATAATGGGTAAAGCCTCCTTTCACCTATTTTAGCCAAGCTTCTGCTTTTAAACATAAACTGGGAAAATATTTTTGCTTTGTCCCTAGTAATTGCACTCATTGCATGCCCTTTTTCGATAAAAGTGTGCTAAAATGAGTGTTTTTTATGTGAAAACCATAAAATTTTGTTGGCAGCTGGGGGTTTCACCCCAAAACCCCCGGTTGTGGCTCTCCCCCCTTTGCCAAATCCTGGGTGCGCCACTGCTTTGGTACAATCGCGGATGAGCGAAGTCCATCCATGTGACATCACTGACAAATTAAGAACAGTCCAGCTAAGCATTTTGGAGACTACTTTTTTTAAGAGCTTAGGCCTACATGTAATGTCGAGCCCCAAGTTCAGACTTCAGAGAGGCATGTGATAGAAGAGTTTTTGAATTAAGTTGCATTCCATCGTGAACGACTTTCGCCGGAACTATTTAAAAACAAAATATTGAGAAACTTGTTCCATGTCCATTCACTTAAATACCGCGATTCTTTCAAGCGCGACGATTGAACGACTTTTTAGAGAGACGATTGAACGGAAAAAGACGTGCTAAAGCCTAAGCGCAGTGGTTTAACGGACCAGCATTTCAAAATGCTTGCACTTTTAAAAAGAACTTGCAACCGATCAGTGGTGTTTTAATTTTTTAACGCTGGTTGCAACCTGCGTTTATTTCTTAACTTGTTTCTATTGTATTTTCAATCTGTGTTTAATTTCCAACGTATTCTGATTATTTTTTTTTCAACCTGTTTTTTGTTATTCACTAAAAAGCTGACCATCGGTTTCTTTTTACATCCAATCAGATTTCAAAATTAACTTCTCCCCAAAGAGCCCTGTATTTTATTGGATGAAATGGAAGCTGATTGTTGACTTTTTGTCACTTGTTTTAATTTTCATTACTCGCATTGCTATGCTACTTCCGTCAACAAAGTTGCAATTTCACCAGTAGACCTACAATATTGAAAATACCTTTGTGCTTTTGACTTTTTTTTCCTTCAAAACAACGGCAGCGCCCGCTGTTTTGCACTCACTAGCGGCAGCGGTAGCGGCGCTGCTTTCGTAAACAAGCAGCGGTAAGCGGCAGCGCCGCTGCTTTTTTGGTCAAAAAGCGGTAGCGGCAGCGCTACTTTTCAAGTAGCGGTTGCCCACCTCTGATTGTAAGATATTAGAAGCTTTATTTTTAGCTATAAGTGCTCCCTCGGGCCTTCATTGATGTCCGTGCTCGGTGAAAACCGTTGTCTTATTGAGGTAAAATTCCTTCACCACCTGTACCCGAGAAAGCTGCTGCGTGCACCCCCTGCACTGTCATTGCATTTTTGTCTCGTATTCGCTACCATGTTGACGGTGCAAAAATAAGAGACAATAGTGAAAATATACAATATAAATTTTGGGGGTGGCGTAGCCGGGAGTGCACCGTGGCACTGCCCCTCCACTTTTTTCGACGTGTGAAGACCTTTTCTATCTTGCCCTCCAATTCTTTACCTAAATACGCTTTCAATTTTGGTCATAAGCAGGCTTGTAAAACATTTATGCTTGCAGAACCTTTGACTAAACACCAGCATCAGACTTATCAGTTGCTTTATCCCATTTTATTGCAAGAGATCAACACGAAAAAACCTTCTTCTTTGCTCCATTACTTGGTTGGGAAAGGAGTTCTGTTTTGGCAAGACGTTGTTATTATTCGAAGTAAAAGACAAACAGATTTGGAACAAAACAGGTAGATTTCATTTCTTGCTTGCAAACGTTGAGATTGGTATCATCAGCTGCTCTTTGATTGACGCTCAGCATTAAGTGCGCAGTGTAAAAAATAATTTTTGCTTCCCCCCTCCATCAGACCTAAGCCCTCCGTAAAGTCATAAATTTTCGTACAATATACGCGCTGTATTTGTTAAAGGACGTCGGTTTGCAGGGCCCGAGCCTTTTATGCCGATGCAGTTGTTCATGCTTGTAAATTCACTCGAACCACAAAATGCATTTGCTGTTTTGTTTGCTGTTTGGCTTAGTGGTAAATACATCGCTATTGGTTCGAGAAATCTGTGGTTCGATTCCTTGGCAGGGCAAATCGGACGCAGTGTTGCCAACGGCTCGTCACTACTGCGACGTTTCTTTGAGTTCGAAGTTGTGTTGCCCAGACGCTAAGTTGTGGAGGTGGGCTCTGCCACTTTTTTTACGCTTCGGCGTAATACCGCGAGTATAAGCTTATCGGATTTGATTTAATTTCTGCAATGCCTGCATCATTGATCTATCTTCAATTTTAGCCCCTTGCTTCGAATTATACGAACCAGAGGACAAGCTGGGTACCGCGCACTTATTGACGGACTACGATCTCGCTATGGAGCCTGGCAAGGCTACCTGGCAGATATGTTGGAAGGAAGATTCAGTTTTGTGGCTTTAAGAGGTAAAACTTCCTGGGTAAAACATCATTCGCTATTTGTTAATCTTCATTTTTTACTAAGTGGAATGAGGGCTACGTAGGTTAAGTATATTTTTTCAAAAACGTGGGCTAAGTAGAATGAGGGTTCCTAAACTTTGTTACTGTAGTACCATTAACTGATGGAATACGTTTGGCTTCAGCAGTGTTACGAAACTTAACAAATGGAAGTCCTCAAGACTCAGGTTGCTGCGAGAGGAGAAAGTCGGCCAGATTGTTTACGAGAGAGTGTTTTTTTGTTATTGATTACACAGTGTTTTTTTTTTAACTTGTCACTGACTAACTGAAAAGAGAATTTTTTATCCCTTTGATTTCTTACTGAATGAAATAAAAATTGATTGAATTTTTGAAAGAAAGCAAGCACTTTTGATGTTGGTGGGATAATAAGGATTTATTTTTGTGAATTAGAACGCTTTGCATTAACTTAAGCCGTTAAGAAACGGCCTTTAAATTTTAGATATGTCCGATGTGTACAAAATAGTCTGCCACGATATGGTCAAAATAACCCCGGTCGGGTGGTCCGTCCTACCGAAAGTACTTGGTCTTACTCCTAGAGCGATCGAAAAGGTCAGCGGTATTTGTGATTTATTTTCTTCTGAAGTTTGTGTAGCTAATTGGTAAAGACAAATTTCTACCAGATTCCCAATATTTTGCTGATATTCGTGCTTATTTTACCTAATAGCTCAAAAGGCGGATCTAGGGGAAGAGATTAAAAGACTAGAGCCCATCCCTCCTAACTTTTTTGTCGGGCATATTAAATGGCCCCATTTAAAAAAATCCTAAGTTCGCCTTGGAGCTCCGAACTTGTTTATTTTAAATAACGTGTTTTCTTTCTGTCTGTGTTAAAGGCCCGAAGAGAAAACAAGCTTCTAACCAATCAAGTCCTTCATTCACTTTTACTTTGGACTGGGCACAGACAAGATACAGACCAACTACTCAATGAACTCTTGACAGCTCTTGTCAAAATAAACAGGAAAGATATAGCAAGTAAGACCAAATAATACTTATGTTCATTAGCTACTTATCATAGTAGACGTTAAAAGACTAGCCAAATAGACCCGGTGCTAGAAGCTGGACTGTCGATCACAAGGTACTGGGTTTAAACCTGAGTCTACCTAAAGAGCGACCAAATCTGCGAAACAAAACAGACATAGAAATGTGTTTTTAACTGCGTTTATTTATACGACTTACCGTAATATCTCTTTAAATGATTGCGTATGTATAGACTTGCATCAAAACTTAAACTTGCGAATCACTAGCTTTTTGAAATTTTTGTCGGTTCATTTTAGACGTTTTAATGTCACTTGATTACAGTGGCGGGGGAACGTTTTTTGGACAGGGGGGGGGGGGCTCAAAATAGTAAGATCGTGTCAAAGTCTGGGGGGCTTCGCTCGCCAGACCCCCCTTTTCTCGAACGCATGTTTTAAAGAGCAGGACACTCAACAAACCTATCTTGATACATATCAATTGCATGCCCGCTCAAATGACCGAAATTTTTTCAAGATAATTTTTTATCATGAAAAACAAGATTGCTTACTACCATTAGGCTTTTCTAACTATGCACGAATTACTACTCATGTATTTGTAAAATGCAAATACCTCAATGACAAAACCGAAACGTAGGCACACAAAATTTCTCCGATCTAACTTTTGCTTTGCTGATCAGAGTTACATGCAACAAATAATGCCCCACTAAGGTTTAAAAATAACGAAAAACACACGATCAAAATAAAGCACTGAACCATTTTTTAACATAATGAAATGTGTAGATATAGGTAT
The DNA here is from genome assembly GCA_964006365.1 of Trididemnum miniatum. Taxonomy (NCBI): domain Eukaryota; kingdom Metazoa; phylum Chordata; class Ascidiacea; order Aplousobranchia; family Didemnidae; genus Trididemnum; species Trididemnum miniatum. Next base: position 8,831,075 of record OZ023252.1, read on the forward strand.
TTAGGTAGGCGTATTAGCTCAATTTTAGTAACAATCAACGGCAGTGCTCGAGTTGTGAAAATTTTTATGGGGGGATGGTAGGCTACAACTTTTCACGCAGACGTAAAAAGGGATGGTCATTAATAGTTGTAAGGGAACGTTTACGCCAAGTTGTTTTATGGGGGGATGGTGTTATTTTCCGGGGGGATGGCGCATCCCCCCTCAAATCGAGTACTGATCTTCGGTGCCAGTTTACTAGTGATTTAGCCGTTTCATTAGATAGGAAGAAAAAATTCAAAACCATTAAAAAACTCCACCAGAAGAGAACTTGCACAAGCTCATAAAAGCTTGATTAGGGGTGCCCAACCAGTCGATCGCGATCTACCGGTCGATTTTTGGATGCTTGGCTGTCGATCGCGGGCCAGTTTGACATGTACACACATCAAGTTGGCCACCAACATTTCCAGTTCATGTAACGCGTTCGGGCCGTGAAGACCTTTTTTTAGCTCTTCACAAAAATTTTGGTGGAATTCGGAACGTTTGAAGGATTGAAGACCGTTTTTTTGCGCTTCACCGCATTTTCGTTTACGATTTGCGTAATTCCCATGATCAGTTGCGGTTTTCATGAGCATTCAGAGTAGTTTAGCCTAAAGTGTTTGGCAGCTACAAGAATTGGCAGCCATAATACTTTTACTGGTCCATCGTCCATGACTGCTATAAAGGTTTGCGAACGCTGATATAAAACACTGTTAAACATAAACTTCAAACATTGAAAATTTTACCAACTTTTACGTTGACCTAGTGAATCATAATTGAGTGATTTTTGAAAGAATAGTGATTCCTCGTTGGTTAAAAGCACTATAAAAAATATTTGCTTCATTACGTATGTCCGTTGCGAGCACTAATCCCGTCGCACTCAGTGCATAATTTTTTAATTGTCAGGGGGGCTAAAAAGTTCAGGGGGGCTCAAGCCCCCCTGGCACCCTAGGCCTACTTCCCGCGCCTATGCAAGACAACAATCATCATCAGAAGTAAGCTAGATAAAATCAAATCTTCATTATAGTGGCGGTCTTACGCCGAAGCATGTAGCTAGTGGGGGGCCCATCTCCGCAGCTTAGCGCCTGGGCAACACAGAAACGTCGTAGCGGTGGCGAAGCGTTGGCAACAGTGTCCGATTTGACCGACCCGCTAATCGAACCCAAGATCTCCAGCGCTGATAGTGATGTCTGTAACCAGTACCCCAAGCTAGATTGTTAGCATTTTTTGTTTTGCTAGGTGGCATCGTCATGCTACTATCAGCAGTGCGTGGGACAAACGTAGAGGAATTGAATTATAAAAATCAAGAAGTAGAAGAATTTGATGGATATTATGACGAACAGGGGGAATCTCCTCGACTTGAATCGGGTATATCTACATTGCCAGCTGAGGTACATTTTTTTGTAAACTGGTCTGTTGTTTAAAGTTGCCATAAGTATAAAGAAAAGAAAAATAGTGACAACGGTAGATAGGGTGACTATTGCCGTCAATTGGTATATTAACTCTTGGTGTTGCAACCACGGCGACTCTTTGTTTTCTTCTAACTCGTCTTCCCTTACCTAAATGCCACAATGTTAATCGTTTTGTTGCCTCTTCCCTTTTCTTGTACCGTTGTTACATTTCCATTATCTTATCGTATTCTTCACCATGTTGGCGGCGTGGAAATAGAAGACAATACTACAACTACTACTAATCAACGGTAATACCCAACTCTAGGCAATAGAGAAGTTCAAAACTCTTAACAATTCAGTAAAAAGTCCAGCAATTGCTTGTTTGTTTGATTCGGTTGAAAGTTCTTTGCTGTTGTGCGATTAGGTTTAAGGATAGGATAAGTAGGTACACTGGCGCAGAATGCTTACTGCCAGAGACCATCGCAGCAACGTTCTTCTACTTTCGCAGCTGTACTATTTTGCTGAGTACTAGGTTGCGCACTTGGTTACCGCAAGCTCGTGTCCCAGTTACCGCAACTTCATTGTATGAAGTTCATTGTATGAAGTGTATGAAGTTATATGGTGGTCCAAAAGCTTTTTTATTTTTGTGTAAGGTTGCGTTTATTTTCATTGAAGGGCTCCGAAAGTGAAGAGTTTGTCGAAACAGAACGAACTCCCCAAACAGTCCCCAAAGGTAAACATCAGTTGAAAAGGATCCTTTTGTTACAACTCTCAGTATTTTTTATGCTGCAGGTCGGCGGAGTAGAAAAAGTGTTGACTCCGGTTTTGCTCCATCTCCAAACTCCAGCAGAAGAAGTGCTTCAGTTACTCTTGGCTCTCCCACTCCTCCTCCTGGACTTTCCCCCAGAAAATCTACTTCTGTAGGTCGTAGGAGCTACAGAAAAACCCCATCTCTCAAAGAGATTCCAGCACAAGAGTTTTTCTCCAGGTAAAACAATTGAAGAAGGAACATGATAAATAAAAGAGAGGTCAGGGGGGTTTACTCCCTGAAAGCTCATGTATCTTCACATGTGCTGCGTATCATGAATAAAATTAAGCTTTTTGCGAGTTATGTCTTCACTCTTCATTTCAAAAAATTGTGATTTACCCTTTCCCATAAGAGATTTTCTGCCGACCCCTTTGCCGCTAACAGATGCAGTTTACAGGCTTGTCCATTTTACATTTTCTTAAACACGTGTGATGCGTAAAGCTTGTCACGAATTGGTGATGCATACCCGCAACTTGTTACCAACGTGAACCGCCGTAGCGATGGTGAGTCACTGCCAACACTGTGATTAACCTATGCGAGTTGCCGGTTATCTATCAACCATTACTTAGAGACAGCTAAACAGCACCAACTTGTATTTCTGCGACAAGATTTACGTCCGCAACACGGCCCATCGGTACCGCGCGCATGTTGCAGATCGTACGTGGCGGGTTTGATTTACAGCTGGATCCGATCGCATTTCACATACTGGAGGCTGCTGACACGAAGAGCGCTAACTCACTTCGTAGTCTCTCTCAATTACAGTTAAATTTTACGATCAAGATAATTTGCATTTGTATTTTGCTGCATATTTATCCTCCTATCACGAGAAAACGATCAATGCGCTGTGCGAGCTTGCTTAGGAGTTGCCATCCATCTGCTCACCACACCAAGATGGGGGAATCCCGCTAAGTGTCTTTCCCAACGGCGCAACGAGTAAACTTGCCAGCTCATTCTTTTTACTGTCCTTCTATGCTGAGCGTCAAGTAGAGAAGCTGTGAATACCAATTTTAAAGTCATTGGTTTGACCAGACTCGGAATCAAACCCAAGTCTACAGCTCCAGAGGCGGACGCTCTTATCACTCGGCCATCTGAGCTGATGAATTTAAAAAATAACATCAGTAATTTATTTATTTAGAGTTCAATCTGGGAAAGTATACAGTTATGAACTGACTCCAAGAAAGTCTACCAATGTTTGGGAGCGAAGAAAGCCGTCCATCTTGCAGTTGGATTATATGACCCATCCAAACCACGATAACATGTTTATGGATTACTTAGTTTACCATTAATTACTGAAACTTTTTTTTTGTTATTGTATCATTACTGTTTTCGTCTTGAAAGAGCAGCTAAGCGTTGTAGTTACACTAGTTGTGAAAACTGGAAATCGACAGGTTTTGAAAAAGTTGCTGAAACATTTTTACTTTGTTTTGGCTTTTAAGCTACGCCCTGCCCTGATGTTTCCCAAAACTTAGATGCAACAGCAAGTTTTGCTTAAAGAACTGTTTTTGTGTATGTTTTTAGAATCAGTCAAAGATTTAGGCGTTCAGAACCAGACCTAGAATTTTTTAAAAATTTATTGACCGAGTGAAGCATCGAATTCGCAAAACCAGCTCCGGAGTTCAACGCACCAACCACTCTACCAAATCCATGTGCTAGTAGTAAATTTTTTTTTATTTTTTTTATTTTTTTTTATTTAAGCCACTTAATTGCAGCTTAGGAATTTTGCGCTAGTGAAGTAAATTTTTATTGCACAATATTTGGCCTTGTTTTATCAACGCGTGAATGTGGCTGCAAAATACACTTTTTGTAAGCGCTAGGGAGCGCTACATATTTTGGTCAAAGCTATATTTGTCATTTATGTTTGAAGTTATAGAGGTTGAAGCTTCATTTGATTTATTCAAGCAAAAATGAATAATTAATATCATTGCAATGTTTTTGGTGTTCTAGTAAACTTTCTTTTACGTGTCTTGGAATACGCTACAAACCTTAAGAAGTTTCAATTTGCCACCAAATCAAATCTGCTCACCGCCCCATAGTCCAGAGGAGACGCTTTGCTCAATCGGCCATATAATCTAAGTTTACTAGAAGCTACCAATATTGAAATTAAGTAATTAACTGCCCATGTTCCGTTGGTCTACTCCTCACGGCGTTGTGTACGCTGACTGAACTACTTATAAGTCAACAATGTAGTCTAATTGTCAACAAAAGCAAATATTTGTTGCTTGTTTTCACAAGATTTTTACTCCGTTTTTATAGCGTTTGCCTTCGACGAATATCAATACACACAAAATCACACAGTTTGTTGCTATAGAGTCTAAAAAAACTACCAAGGCTTGCCTTTTACCCACTGCCCAAACCCATAATCCAACAAAGTAAATTTGCTAGCTCATTCACGTTAGTGCCCTTTTAAATCCTGCCCATGATAGGAATTGAACCCTCGATTTTCCGATTTAGAATAATGCTCGGTGCAACTCTGTAGCAGGGATTGTGAAAACTTACAATTAATTTCAATCACCTAGTCAAGCAACCCGATTCTTGGAGAATGGAAGTCGAGGATAGTTACCCTACGACATGGCGTTAAAAAATCAAAACAAGACTCTGAGGATAAAGGATCAGGAAAAATTATTGCGGAAAATTCATGTTTTTTTGTTTTGGGTGTCTACTGGTCCACTTTTGGCACCCAACTTTTCTTTTCAAATTAAGGTAAAATATTTGAAATTTCGCTGAAAAGATTTGTTATCACTTTTGTGAAAGTTAAATCAAATTGCATTTGACAACCCTGATTAGTTTGATCTTTGGGAATCAGGAAAACTCGCTTATATTTTGCGCGCCCAAATAGGATAGGTTGTGGTGCCGGGCCGGATTTAGACAATGATAGGCCCTAGGCCATTTGATCAATGAAGCCCTAGTGAGCAATGATCTGACTCAGCTCTACGTGTATAAAGCTCTTGATGGTCCATTTCCAAATAAAGAGAAGGTCTGGATGGTCAATCTCAAAAAAAAAGGTATACGTTGTTCGTGACGAGTCCCCTCATTTCTCCACAGCCTTAGGCCTCAGCCCGCCTAGCCTATTGGTATATCCGGCCCCGTTGTGATAAGTCCAGTTTTTTTGTCTTTACGCAAAATAAGCTACCAGTAGGCCTACCTAAACCGCGCAGCAGAAGCAAGCAATGACAGCTCCAAAGTCGTACTGTACTTCAATTAGTTTTGGAAGACCCAAGGAAACAACTGGGCCTACCAGACTGAAACCGAACCTCCGACCAACAATCTCTGTTTGCAAATTGCGGCACACTAGCCTGCTTACGCACATCTAGTGAAATATTATGGCTTATTGTGTTTTTGTTGCCATGTTTCCGATTCGATTCAACGCTTCTATTGTTTCTTTTTCGTCATATTCATATTGTTTTAAACCTTTAAAAAAGAAAGATAAGATTTAACCACACTGATGTTGCGAGTTTGAAGAACCAGCAGCAGTTTTTTGATATCATTGCAAATAGCCTGGTTTTATTTTGCGTTTTGAAAGTGGACAGCTGATTTAAAGAGCGTAGATTGCAGCTGATTTAAAGAGAGAATGTACCTGTTTATGCTGTTGCGTAACTTTTTTCCCAAACAAAAATAAAATGAATGAATGAATGAATGATTGTGTACATTTATGCAGTCAGGAGCAGCTGGGGCGTACGAAAATAAAAAAATTGACAATAGGGAACAGTAGAGCTTTTCTAAACCAAAGCAAAAATTTTCTTTGCGAAACAGAGTGACAACGGCATAATCGGAAGCGCATAAGGCTACTGAACGCCTCTAGATGGTTTTAAATTTAATCAAGTTCAACCGGTGATTGATGATCACAAATGGAATTAATCCAGTGGCTGGCGATTTGAATAGCAGAGCTGGTTTTATAGGTTCGATGCTCGATTAGAACATCTTCCATCATGCATGTAGACCTACTTCACTCACTTAAAAATCTAAGCTGCAATTGTGTGGGTTAAAAAAATATTATGAGCGGATGTAAGTAACAGAATAGAACATTTTTCAATCGACTTTCAATTTGATAAAATTCAGCTGATTTTAGTTGATGTGAGAGTATTATGAAGCAAAGATGAATGGAGTATATTTCAAGCTTTGTCACCACGCGCCTCAAGCCAGGGTTGAACCAAGGTCATATGAAGGGATTCTTTTCGCATTCATCACCGGCTCTGATAGAGGGGGAGAAACCAGGCAAATCTACCGGGGCCTACACGACTCTAGGGGCGCATGCCCTGTAGGATGACTTTTTTTTAAAGAAACGATCTTTTTTCTTATTTTTAGGAATTTTGGGGTTCCTTAGTCTTTGTCCCGGAAGTACTGTTCCATGGTTCTCTCAACGGCCAAGACACTCATTATGCCTCGAACAATCAATAAAATATTCAAATGTGAACATTTTTACTCTGCCCACATGTCCAATTTTAGTGGATTTTAGGCCCACTGTTCTTGCTTCTAGTTTCTGCATCATAATCAATTTCTTGATGTCATAGTGCACCGGTAGTTACAAAAAGTGATTGTGACATCACAAAACTGATTATGATGCAGAAAGTAAAATTAAGAACCGCGGACCTAAAGCCATGGGTGCAAATCTAGGGGGGATGTATCCCCCCAATATTTTCATGCCCCACATCAGCGAACTCGATGAACTTTTTCATATTTTTGGTCTTCACTACATTTTGGGCTAGAAATTGGTGATTTGGAAAGTGACAACTTTTTTTTTGGTCTTCACTTCATTACACTTCACTGAGGAGGGCAGAAATTTGGGCAACCGCGCGGGGATGTCAAATTTGCTAAATTATCTCCCCCCCCAATCTCGAAAAAAGGCAAAAAATGGTCAATTTTGCCGAACCATCGCCCCCAATGCTCAACATAGATTTGCACCCCTGCCTAAAGCCCTCCAATATTGGACATGTGGCAAGGTAAATGCATGCATTTAATTTTTGTGTGCAAAATCGCGTCATTTTTCAAAAAGCAAATGGACTACCGGTCTGTGTGTACTTTTTAAACACAGTTACGCAAATGCTATTGTATTTGAAATAAAGCGCAGCTGGTAATTGGATGGTTTGCTTTTTTCTTTTTCCACGCTTGGTTGCACATAGATGTTTGATGTTGTTATTCTGTAGTTAGGCGACATCACAGCTGTGCCGAGCCGTGTTATGTGCTTTAGCGCGTAAGCGACAACAATCAACACCAGCATAAGTGCGTAAGTTCAATAAAGGTGACAATTTCAAGACATGTTATTAAAATTTTTGCTTTAAAGGTACACACTAATAGTGCGAAAGTATTCAGGGAGTTGAAAATTAATTTTTTAATACAGAAACTAAAGGAAAACCTCTACTAGTCGAGTTAAACCACTGATGATATTGCTAGATTTTAAAAATGATTTTTGTGATTTACGAACACTTTTTCATACCGTAATGAGTTGAAGGTAAGACTTAATAGTAATTGAAATATGGGGAGCCAATAACTTAATATCAGATTAGAATTGTGAAAATCTAAAGAGATAATGTGAACATGTATAGAGATATTATTATAGTTAATAGTAAGTGAGTGCAAATGTGGTCAAAATTATTAAGCATTTTATTAAAATTTACCGGTGTGAGACTAAGAGGTTTATGTGAATTGAGTTACCGGCAAGTATGCATGTTTATGGCTCAAATCTCAAACTTCATGATTATGTTGTGCATTGAAATGATCATTGGCAGATTCAATGAGGAAGGGGGTCTAAGGGACTCAGATTCACCCCTAAATTTTTGGTATACACATTAGTACATCGATGCTTCCGTAGACGCACGAAACTGCAAAATAAGCATTAACTCCATTCTCCTCCTCCCTAAAATATTCTAAAACCGCTCCTGATGGCTGGTTTTCCCAGACAGTAAAGTTGTTTTTTATTGGAAAAACCGAAGACATGTTGTGACTTGTGCTTCTCTTAACGCAATATTCAAATTTTTCTGATTCATCTTATGCTTGCGAATAACGGAGTTCATAGCTTACTAAATTTTTATTAATCTTGTAAATTTTCAGTAAACAAGCTGTTTTTAAAATGGGGTCAGTAACGCATAAACCGCCGTCATTAATTTGTAACATGCCCCAGAAAATTTAAGTGTTTTGATTTCAGAGTAAACTGAAGTAGGTTTTGGCTTTATGTTAAGCAGCCTTGTAATTTCTGCGCTTCTCTAAAAACTTAAAGCTGCTTCAGTTAGTTTGACGCCATTTTCGCCTTGTTTAACAAAACTTTTATTTTTGTCTTTCGTTTCCCAGTTGCCATAATTACTGTTTGATTCTATCAACGACCTTCTTGTGCTATAAGTTTGAGGTCTTCTAATCAAAATTAGTCTTCTAGAATTATCCTAGAACGAAGCTTGTGTGTAGGCCGTTTTCATACGAAGAAACGTAAAGCTTTCATTGCTGATGCGAAAACGAAATTAGGCAATATTTAAAATGCAAAAACGTTCGCCCTCAAATAGTATCGAGTTGTCGCTCAGCGATGAGATTTAAATTTTTGTCTGCCAGGTCTCTCACAAAAGTTGTATTCAGTAATGGTACATGTTTAAACATCAATGCTGGCCGCTTCGCCGATCGAATGAAATTTCGTGACGCTGTTCTATAGAACCGGTGCAAACCGACTGAATTTCGGCACTGCGTTACACCACGAGCTTCGGATAAAAAGATACAATTGCTGGTTATGGGGGAGATGCACGCAGCTGAGCATCGACGATTAAACATTAAACTCAATCCGAGGGCCTGTTGCTTAGCTGGAAACAGACACGCAATGACAAGTTTATTCGAAGTTGGTATTCCTAGCGTAGAAGTAAAAACGTTGTAAAATTTTTCGGAAAATGCGTTTTAACATGCTGGCGGTTTTATAGTAAAAATTTAAATCGTGCTACAAAAGAATTGTGCGTCTAGTCTATTTAATTAAACGAATAACAATTCCAAACTTACGTCAAGAAAAGTTAATATTTTCTGTTCCTATTGTGCGGTAATAAAGCTAACTCTAATAGGTGCGCCGCTACTTAGCCTTTTTGTATCAACATTAGGCACATTGAACAGAACTTGATGAAAAGAATTAAAGAGACGAATAAAGCCAAGTTGAAAATAAAACTAATCCAGGAAAAAATTTGGAATTAGGTTTCATAATGTTTGGGCTTTTTGATTGTTGCTTGCAAATTTCTTTTCAACTTGAATCTATCCGACAGGTCTTTGGCTAAATCAAACATAATTAGAAAAATCTGTTTACGAGTGGGTTTGAACCCACTCCCGCACCAACCGGTGACGTGTCACCAACCCAATGGAACTTATCAGACCTTTCACAAAAATATTTTCTTTTCAAATGCTTTTGAAAAATATTGTTTCTATTTAACGCAAAAAAGATCAAAAACTTAGTTGGGTAGGCCTACCAGTAACACTTAACCTTACCATAGACAGAGTGTATTTAAGGCGTCTTGGAAAACCGATTTGAGTTCGTTTCATGTACCAGTATTAATTGTTTTAATGTGCATGTGCATTTTAAACACTTTGGCGTTTGGGAATAAAAGTTGAATTGAACATAGGGAATTTATCAGAAAAATTGGGTTTTTTGATAATTAAGTACCTTCTGAAAGATATGATTTCCCCCCTAATATATTTTCTGCCGGCGCCCTTGAATGTCATCGAAACGCATGACTTCGCATTTCGCTGATATTCTAAAAAAATTGTGTCTCTTTGATGTACTAACGAGTAGGTTTGAACTCTTAACTTTTTACCATTACAGTATAATGTCAATTTTGCATTGTTAATCATAATTGAATTATTTTTGTAGTTGATAAATTTTAGAAAAAAATGAAAAAAAACTTTTCATTGCAATAGAATTAATCCACGCAAAAAGCAAAATGGACAAAAAATAAAAGTTCGCTTAGGAAATTCATTGGAAACTTTCGTATTTGTTTAAATGTTGAACTAAAAATTGGGTTATATTTTTCTGTGAAAGAAAAAGAGCTCTCTTATAACACAACTCAATAATACTAAACAAATATTTGTTCTACTGTGGTTAAAGTCACAAGTCTTTGGTTAAACTACTTAAAAAATTTGCAATGTTCGTAACCAGATATTAGTTGAACAAGAACTGAAATGGGGACGCACTGAAGAATGAAGCGCAGTAGGTGTGGTGTTGTTGCATTAATTTATTTCATAATAGTTGATTTAATATTATGAATATCTTGAATATTTTGTATCCAAAATTTATGTAAATTTGAATTCAGGCGGCGTGGATTAGTGGTAATTGTAATCTAAGATAAGAGTTACTGGTTTAATCACTAATAATGAAAAGTGCGTCGGATCCCAATCGGCTGACGCGAGTTCAAGTCCAAGAGAAGTTGAAAAGGAATTTTCAAGCTCTCTGTGCAAAATGTCCCCAACTGGTAAGTTCATTTCTGATTTTTTAAGGAACTTTACTCAGTAGCAGATTTGGAGAGGGGCAATTGTCCCCTTACGATGTCTATGAAAGGAAACTGGTGTAAAGGCTGGTTGTGAGACATTTTGAGTTGAGATGCCAAATGTTTATGCATTATCATGTATTATAAAGCATGGGCTCACCCAGCAAATTTCAAAGGGGTGGGGTGTCACCAAATATTATGCATTCTGTTCGTACCGTACATTTTCGATTATGCGTGCTTAGGGCGTAAGGCTTGTTGTTATCGAAAAGGTTCGAAATTATGGAAAAACTGTATTCATCAAAAGCATGTTTGAAAATGGCTGATGGGGGGATGCATCCCCCACATCCTTCCTGGATCCACCCCGCCCGCACGGATAACAATGTCTCTTACCACTACACCAACCAGCCGATTTGGTTTGAGCATGATGTGAGATAAATTCTGTCACAGCTGTTTTGAAATAGCAGCACGTACTGCACTCGTACAGTTTGGACACTTCACTTTAAAAACAAGGGTTCGGTTTCAAAAGGGAAAGGGTTCGACCCCCCAACCCCCCCCCCTGGGTGCGCCACTGTCATAAAGGGATGAAAAAAAACTTCTATAAATAGAAACCTTGGACCCGCCTCTGCACCTACTGCCATAAAAATGCAGGCTCAGCACCAGAAGCTTATTGGGATGGTATTGAGTATTAGCAATTAAAATGTCAATTTCTTGTTCGATTCCCGGGGTGACCATAGCATTTTCGTATCTTCAGAAACCTTCTTTTCTGTTAAAAATATTTGTATAATATTTGAGGTAAGGCATTTTAATCGTTAATCTGGGCTTTATTAAAAACTTTCAAAAATAATTGTTTGAGTTGGTTTGAAAAGATGCTGATGATGGTAAGCCAATTATGACCAAGTCAAAATGTCTATTGCTAAATAAATGCTGGTATTTTTACGTTGCAGGCAAACAATTATGATGTTTTGGATGACAGCTTAACCAGTCTTCATTGGTTGTCCAATCTTAACGTGAATATCAACAGTCCTATGAAAGAACCCAGAAAAAATGGGGTTAATCATCAAAATCAAGGATTCCTTCCTTCTTTCCCTCAAACAGCGATGAAAAGCAGTCCCCTTCCACCCCAAACAGATGGGCCTCAAGATTTTCCCGGAAAAGTTACTTACGCTAGAAGAAATTGGAATGTTCAACCCACCAAACAAAAAAGTGGGGGGAGCCGCAAATCTTCGGCTAAAGTGGGAAGAAACGCATCTGCCCCAACCATGGGCAGGCGTAGTCCACCCCAAGCCCAGCAAGACAACGGCGAACGAATGCATTCTGCCTCCGTGGCTTCTTCTAAAATGCTGGTTCGCGGTTTGCCGTTGGCCCGTCCTTTGCCGCCCACTAATGGCAATGAAACTGGATCGAATCATCCCCATTCTGCCTGGGACTTTGACGTAACTGATACTAAGGCAAACGGCCCTCAAGTGGTAGCTAGAAATTTAGTAGATGCGGCCCATTTGCCCCAAATTCTTACCGCAACTGCCTCGAACCAAAAAATCATTGGCCTAACGGAACCCACACCGTCTGTAACCTCCCCAACATCCCATTATACTTTTTCACCACGCGAAGTGATGTTGGATTTGATGCCTGGGCAAGTTGACTACAAAAATAATCCTTATGAAAAGCCAGGCTTTTCGTACACAAGCCTTATCTGTATGGCTTTACAAAATAACAAAAAACACAAGATGTCATTTTCGTCTATTTGTAAATGGATATCTGACAACTTCATGTACTACAGATATGCAGAAACAGGCTGGCAGGTAAGATTCATATTAAGCTGATAACCTTGCGTACTTTAAGCCGCAAGTTATGTCTAAAAGTATATTTAGCGTAAATGAGTTGTTTAAGTTATTTTTGAACATTACTTATATAAATGGAACTGCATTTTTTACATTTTGAAATTTTCTCTTCATAGTCTTAAGAGAATACGAAAATGTGTTTTTAAAATTCAATCTTTTATTTTGTGAAAGCTATTTTTAGGGCAGCTTAAGGTGCTGCGATTTCCATAGCACAGTAACCCGAAAACTGCAACATGTGTGTGCAAAGGCACCTTAAAATCTGTTTTACGTGCGTCTATGCCTTTTTGTTTCCAACAACCTTCATTGCCAAGCACAACAGACTCTCAGTCACCATGGGAGGCGATGACTCATCGCCCTTTTGTGTACTCGTGAATCATGTATGACTTAGTTGGCTGTAGTAGATACCTTAACCTTACATTGCTAACTACCCTTGGTGATGAGCTATTCGGAAGACAAAGTCCACACGAATTTATTGCAGCTGGAATTTATAAGTCACTGTAATTTTTTGAAAAGCATGTTCTTGCTTTTGCAAGGTGCAGTGGCTCAACTTCCAGTTTTTTTGCCCAGCTGTCAGTTTGAGAACTCTCTTTTTTAGTTTTGCTCTCAGTCGTCCAAAAGCTGTGTTTTAAGATGAAGCTAAATGCAATGTCAAAAAGGTACCTTAGTCAGTTAATGTGGGAATAACTGACCTTTTGTCAGTAAAAGCTCTAGTTTTTTGAACGCGGATGGTCAACGCTATACGTAGGCTTAGATGCGTTTAAAATAATGATGTTTACAAACCTCTGGGCTATTAACACTGTGGTTTTGCATCGGCAATAGTTTTCTTTGTTTTGAAAATGAGTAAAACAGCTCTTACAACTGTAGTAAAGTTAATAGGACTGATCGCTCAGTCAATAGCTCGTTTCAACGAGAAGAATTTCGGTAATCCGCGTCAAGGGCAGCTGAAGTGCTATGAGGCTGTACTGCCGCTTGTTCAACAGTCCAAGTTTACAAAAGCTTTTCAGAAGGCTTTTAAAAAACCCGCGTTCAAAAAAGTTTTGGCAAAATTTACTGTTTTCGACGCCCAAATGAAACAAACCGTATCGACTACTGCGTTGCTTTCCTAAAAATCAAATTCAAATTTTTAAAGAATTGCAGTGTATTCTTTATTTGGTTCCTAATCACACTCTGCTATTTCGATTTTTACTATGCTTCCGAAGACAGTGGCATAACAGGGCCGGAATGTCTGCAGGGTTGCCATTGCATTTTTATCGTTTGTTTTGGCTGAAGGTTACATTGCTTTGGAGACAATGGCGTGTAAAATCATAAATTAGATCATAGCCAGCGACATTACTATAATTAAAAATTACAATAGTATTTAAAAGGTATCATGTTTTTTGCGGTCTGCACCAAATGATAGTGAAATATTACACCCGAAGGAAAAATTGACGGAGTACTTTCGTCTCCTATTCCATGTCCTTTCACCATTCTTCAGTTTTAGTTACTTAGTTTGCTTTAAGGTTCGAAATTGACCAAACAATGGTGAAGATTGAATAACAAGCATGGCATTGTGCCAAATGTGTATGTACACAATGTAAAATACGAGCATCATTGCGTATCTTTCAAAAAATGTCGCCTTTATTCGCGCAAAAATCAAGAGTCTGCCAAAGCTATCAAGTGTGCTTCAAGCACAACAATACCGGCGTTTTTAATTTCCATTTCTTACGTATTTCCTTTGTTCTCGTGGCGATCGTCTTGTAGAAGCAAGAACTAGATGTCAACAGGCCTATATCTGTATGTAATCATATTGATTTGCCCAGTCGGTCTACAGCAAGCATTGATTTATGTGGACTCCTGCCAACGTTTTGATAAACAATTAAGGTGCGCCTTTCCTACCGCTTTCAGCCACCCATTTTTAGGCTATATCAACAATGATCTTGGGAAAAATGGGCCCATGGCCCCCATTTTTCAAAAGAATTCTTGGCAAAAATCTTGATATTTAACCTTATTGTAACTATTTTTGAAAACAAAAGTTGTTTTTGTTCTGTCCTTCTGTATGCTTTTAGTATTTACATGCCATGAGTTTAACTTTTTTGGCATGACATGGCGTTTTTGTTTTTAATCGTAATTTTTAAAAACTGCTTAGTAAGTAAGGGACTTTGCAAACGGTTCGTAAAAGTGGTTTTCTTGGAATATTTTAGTAAAATTTGGAAATAGCGAAAGGTGTTGTCCAAACCGCATATCCATTAACACAAGAATATTGATATTGCTTGTAACAAATAGCTACTGACATGAACGTCTCTCGCAAGTTGAAACCCAAGTCTGTTATCAGTCTCTATATCTGTTCGACCGCTGAACGTAAAGCTGTGTTGTAAAGCCTACATGAGGAGAAATTGATGTAATATAACCAAAGTCTCGTCAGCCTTGCTACGCACAGCCAATCCAGGCTAAACTCATTCCAGACTGTAAAGACTCTGTTTTTGCATTGCTCTACCTGTACATCTCGACTTCATCTCTTTTCTAGGTTGTGCCCTATTTTTGGCAGGCGACTGGCCCCAAACAACGTTACCCAATATCAACAATGATCATTTTCTTGAAGTATCATTTTCTTGAAGGTTTTATTTCAAATGAAGGTTTTATTTTCTTGAAGGTTTTATTTTATTTTCTTGAAGCCTGTATCATTTTCTTGAAGGTTTTATTTCAAATGTTCTACCTTGAGCAGAACGAGGAGAGGCTTAGATTTGGAGTGTGTAGTTCTTTTGAAGGTTAGAATTTTTTATTTATCTTTTTTTTTAGGAAGGTGGGAGGTTGCTATGCTGCACTGATGAGACCATAATAAGGTCGAAACGCGTCTGCAGCTGCAAATGAGTGGGTTACCATGGGGGCTTCTAGTGATGTGGGCTAGTTAGGCTAACGGTAACTTGGTTGTGGGTTAGTGGTTATAGGTTCTTGCATTGGGTAA
Source organism: Trididemnum miniatum (assembly GCA_964006365.1). Lineage (NCBI taxonomy): Eukaryota > Metazoa > Chordata > Ascidiacea > Aplousobranchia > Didemnidae > Trididemnum > Trididemnum miniatum. Next base: position 8,846,503 of record OZ023252.1, read on the forward strand.
CGTTGTTTGGGGCCAGTCGCCTGCCAAAAATAGGGCACAACCTAGAAAAGAGATGAAGTCGAGATGTACAGGTAGAGCAATGCAAAAACAGAGTCTTTACAGTCTGGAATGAGTTTAGCCTGGATTGGCTGTGCGTAGCAAGGCTGACGAGACTTTGGTTATAGTCGAAACATTAATTTGTCCCTTGATGTAATATAATTTTAACGTAAAGAAGGAGTGTTTTATCTAATGTGGGTCTTTGGCTTACAAATTTGAAGGAATAAGTTGATGCAAGTTTAGAGAATTTATTCGAAAGGTGGGATAACCAGCAGTCATCAAAAATGCAACAAGCAACATCTGTTAGCTTAAAACAAAAAAATAGGAGATGCGCAGTAGCTGGACTAATTTGCCTTCACATTCGATTTCTGCAGTTAACTAAATTTGCATTTTCACGCGCGCATGATGCTTCGTAGTCTCAGCTAATTGTGTTCTGACCCACGAGCGCTCTTTGCTTCGCCGAGCTTCTGTAGTTTACGTAATCTTGGATTTTGTAATTAAATTCCGGACCTCGAGCGCTTTCTGTCTTGCCGCGCCTTGCTGATTAGCAAACTGTATGTAAGCTTTGATTTTTGTTGGCTCTTGTAGTTGTGCACCTGATGAGTCTGAAAGGACGAAAAAAAAAGTGATAACCAGTTACCCTTCGCGCACTAAGCGTTAGTGTACACCCGGCCCATGTCGTGCTTGCATTGCTCGGTGTCGCCAACAATCATTAGTTTTACATTTCTATAGGTGCGGCACATTTACCGATACGCCCCAGACAGCAATGTGACAAATTTTTTTGACTTGTTTGTTTTAATCTCCTGTTTACTGATCGCGCGAAACCTTGCTACATTGATTTATTATACAGTAATTGCTGTCGCGTTGTCGCCTGTCGCGTATGAGTAAACGCAGCTAATGAGGTAAGGGTGAATTAGAGTTACTAGACGAAATGAACTTTTTCCGTTATGCTTGTCTCTTTTTGATGCTTCTAGCCTTAATTGCAATCATGTTTTTTCAGAATTCTGTGAAGCACAACCTTACTCAAGGTAAATACTTTACAAAAGTGACGAAGAAGGATTCTTCGAGTAAAAGTTATTTGTGGGAAATCAATCCTGCCTGTAACATAAAACTAAGAGATTCAAGTTCATCCCTCTTGCTTGGTAAGTTGTGAAAAGATTAAGCGTCTGTAAGACCTATTAACAAAATCAAATCTTCATTGCATTCGCCGCATTACCCTGAATCGTATAACGAATGGCGGGGCCCGTTTCCGTGCATTAGCGCCTGGGCAATGCTTCTCGGAAGAAGTGCGGCAACGGTGGCGAACCATTGGCGGCACTGTGTTCGTTTTGACCGGCCCCGGAATCGAACCCCAGTCCTCCCGCACCGTGTACGGAGTCTTTTACCGCTACGCCAACTGACCAAATAATCTTGTACTTTTTCATTTTCTATCCGATTCATCGAAACGTTGCGGAGTTGCTTTTTTTTCTATGTATCGAACGAATTCAAGCTTGTAATGTATAGGGAACAACTCAATCGATAATTTTCAAGTAAAAGCACTAAATAAGAATCGGAATTTACTTCTTTTAATTTCTGCGTACCCCCTGAGTGTTGTAACGAGGCAAAAAAAGCTTAAAAGAACTGAAGTGTGGTGCGTCGATCAAAGCCACTGTTAAAAACATATTTCTTCTAATGAGCCACCAAAAATATGCTTTTTCTGTGTTTTTTAGGAAATTTACGAAAAAATGACCCTCGGTTGGGGCCAGTTCAGATATCACCTGCCAGCAGTCTATCGCTGCCATCTGTTTGTATTCTGCCAAAATTCGAGACCGACGAATCGACGGTTTATTTCACTAATCGCAAACGGAAGCAAACAACTCCGCAAAAAAATGTCCGCCGACGAAACGGTAGCGCTAAAAAACGACGCAACACCACTAAATCAGCCGGAAATCGAAATCTACTACAAGAAGAAGCCCCTGAATTGGGGTCTTTGAAGGGTGATTTCAACTGGAACACTATATTTGATGAGTTTTTCGGCACAGCTGACGGAGCCCTAAGTGTGACCCCTACATCTATGGCCTCGCGTCCCTCCACAAATGAGAGCAGGGGGACTGCTGGTCAGAGCACAGAGGACCTGACCTCCGCAGCCATGTTATCCCTTGATATGCTTTCACTACCCGACCTTCCGGAACCAATGGCGACGTCGGGTGACGAAAACGTGTCGTCATCGAACGTGACGTCACAAGCGCAAACAGTACCAACGTCATCTTGGCAGGTTTTTAATAAAAACCCAGAAGTTTTCAACAAAAATGGAAATAACGAATCAAATCAAGCCAAAGACTCCGCATCAGCTGGTGATCTTCCTCTTCTGGAGGAATGCGATCTACTTTTTCCGGATGCAACTGATTCTGATTCCGACATCCTGTCCGGATTTTTGAAAAATGTGGATGATCTTGATTTAACCATCACTGGAACTCAAATAGCTCCTCCTGAAGACTGGATCCCAGTTAGTCCGGATCTTGAGGCAATATTATGCGAGACACAGAACGATGAATCTCAAACTTCAAGCGGAGTTGATGTGGATAGTCTTCTTTTAACTCCGTCACCTCCCGCAAATCCGGATCAATATCTTAGCTCCGCAGCTTCAAATAAGAAAAGGAAACAAAAAAATAAGAAAAACGAATTGGATTTGAAAAATAATGACAATACAGACTCCCCTAAAGCAATTACAAAACGACAGACAAATTGGACTCAAAATTATTTCACCAAAGTTCACTAAAACCTGATTTTGATTCCTTTTTACTTTGTCACTGTTACTTGTAACTGTAAAGTAGTCCAAAGTATAAAATCTTAGAATTTTTTTTGGCGGAGCCATTTCAAACTCTTTAGCTGACATCAAAACTCTTAACATTTTTAAATTCATAAAAGGTAAATTTGGAATTCTTGGATTACAATAGAATTTACTAAACTTGGGTTGTACTATTGAGAAAACTAGGAAATTTCTTATTTGTTTAATAGAGAGTTCTCTATAATCTTTTTGACGCTACAGACGCATTTTGCGAAAACTTAATAAAGGGACAACAAAAGCCTTATAAAAATATAGCGCTCTTATAAAGGTTATTGCTTTTGTATTGTTATTTTGTCTATTGTTCTTTATATCTTTTGAAATTTTGTCACTGGCGTTCAGTATTTCATTTTTAAGTGCTTTGTAGACGTACTAATTTTGCAATGTTTAAGAAATGTACTCATTTTAAAGTAATACTCTTTCACTGTATTTAATTTTTGTACACCTATACGCTTTTTCATGTGACATTGTCTGTTGGTTTATACACTGTGTACTCATTTGAGGCGTGTTATATTTTTCTTGAGTTTATCAAACACAACGGCATTGCTTGAAAACCATTTTTTGGGGAGGTATTATCAGTTATGGCCAATCAATTCATTTTTGCGATTGTGATTGCCTATCATTTGAAATAGTCCAAACTTGAATACTGTCGTGGGCTCAGAACCTCTTTTGTCCACCCATATGTCACTAGTTGGCAATTTTTTTGGGTCAGGCAAAACTAAAATTACATGTTTCCGAAAATTCAGATCTGTTTGAGCGAATACCTTTGGCTTTCTTTTCCCAAAATAATTTTTGCTAATGTATGATGACTTACCAAAATAGCGCAGGCCAATTCCAGAATTGCTTTCGAACGATTAGTGGTACTTTTTATTTTGTTGCATACATGGCGATATTAGAAAGTTTAATGCGCTTTGCCTGCAAAATGTGGCTAGAGGGATTGCGGTGGTCAAGCGACACACTACAACTAATACCAGCGGTGTACTGTGATGAGGAACGATCTTTTCACAGATAAATCATAAGTTGAACAAACTATTATAACGTAGATTCTTATGATACTTATGATATGACCTCTAGTTTTTTCATGAGTTCCGAGAAAAACTGCTTTAGGTTTGCGTTTTATTGCGCTCAAAAATTTCTGATTGTACAATTGACTCACCCTCACTGTATTGTAAATAAGCTTACAGTAAATATTTTTGTAAGTTTTTTAATAAACCTAACCGTTTGAAAAAGAATTTATTTTGTCTGTTAGACTTCTTATAAGTGCAGGAAGGCTAACCCCATAATGTTAGTTCCATATTTATCCTCCTATCACGAGAAAACGATCACAACAAGTACTTGCCGGCTTGTTCTCCACACTGTCCATTTAATGCTGAGCGTCAAGCAGGGAAGCTGTGAATACCAATTTTAAAGTCATTGGTTTGACCCGACTCAGAATCAAACCCGAGACTACAGCTCAAGAGACAGACGCTCTATACCACTCAGCCATCTGAGCTGTTATAGTTATCATGTTGTGGGCTTGAGGCAGAAATTATTCAATCGAAAAGTTTGGTAACTCACTTCGTAAGGTGTGATTGTGCGTTAACATGTCGGAAGTTCAAGGCATTCATCTCTCCAAAACTATGCTCCCTGTTGGGGGCGTATTTAGGCTTTGGGGGCCACGAGGTCCATTTTTGCCGGGCAGAAAGTGTTTTTGCAATCCTGATTTTGACATAAGCAGCAGATGTTTTTTTAGAGATGCGATTCTTCTTAGGTGTGGCACGTCTTTGGCCAGGGGGCCCAGGGGCTGTACCTGTATTTCTCTATAATCCGGCCCTGCTTCTAGACCGACAGAGAGTACAGGTTACAGTGGAGTTTTTGGGAGCTCTGTGCTAATTAGTCAAACCAGCAGTCCAACTTACGATTCTTGCGTCAAAGATAATACAGTCACACATACACGCACTCTTATGGTCAGGGGCGAATTTACCAATAGGCTAAGCAAGCAGAGGCCTAGGGCCTCGGAGAAATAAGAGGTCTCGTCAGGAACAAAAGTGCTCGACGTGATTGCGGTTGACAAATTTTATATTTGAAAATCAACCAAGAAGACCTTTTCTCAATATTATTTTTTATTGAAGATTTACCGCAAGAAACTTTAAAATCCTTTTTTGTGCTTCACCGATCATTGACCAACAGCGGCAAACGTGGAATCTATATAGGCTATGGCCTCCCATTGTCTAAATCCAGCCCTGCTTATGATCACACCCTCATTAAGGTCTCTTTTTCTAAGTAAACTGTTGATACGAATTGTTTTATCGCTTAGATTTTGTCGCGTAGAAAATTTGAATCGGCTTATGTGGGAAAGCTTATCGAGTTTATTTTTAATATAGCCTAGTGGTTCTCAACCTTTTTAGTCCATGAACTATTTCCAAGCTAGCCTAAATTCATGCGAAGTCAAGTCACGCATAGGTGTGAAAACAAGGTTGTTCGACAGCTGAGTGGTCGAACGTGGCGAAAGAACGTTTTTTGCTGTAGTCGCTGCTATAGCCTACGCCCGGAAACCAGAGGCGTAGTGAGAAATTTTAAAAGGGGAGGGGGGAGCATAATTTCCTCATTTTTTCAAGCGTATTTTTTTTTGGCAGAACTACTGCACAGTAATTAGAAGCTGATTGAGAAACAAGAAAGGCTTTAAGGGGGTCCAGGGGCATGCTCCCCGAAAAAAATTGAAAATTTTCATGCTGTAATGGCTATTTTTGTGCTTTTTGAATAATTTTCACGCAAATTTTGTTTAAATTTTTTGACCCAAATTCTGAGTGCTTCGCCAAATATAATGCATTTCGTTCGCACATTTTCGATTATTCGTACTTAGGGCGTAAAGTTTATCGCTGTCGAAGAGGTTCAACATTATGGAAAAATTGTATGCATCAAAAACATTTTTGAAAATGGCTGGTGGGAGGATGCATACCCCTCATCCTACCCACTGGATCCGTCCCTGGCCATAAGTTACGGAAGCCATCAAAAGAGTCTGGCATATTTCTGTCACTTGGCACCATAAATTTTGATCTTTTTTACTAAGAGGCTGAGTCAAAAGGGGTCATGGCCTTCTCCCTAAACACGCTCCTGCCCGAAACCATTAATTTGGAAGCTGAAACTTTACATTCGTGCAGAAAAATCAACTCCGTGAAATAAACCGTTTCGATTTTTACATTTTGTTCAGTTCGTTTTTACAGCAATCTTTTACGTTATTTATTTATTTTGAATGACTCTTCATTGCCAATATGTGATCCTACAGCAGAGAAGCTGTCCATTCCTGCATCACTTTGTTTATGTTATGCTCTCCAGCATTTTTCTTCATAATAGTTTTCATTGCAAGTATCCCAGAAAGCTTCAAAGTTTTTGTATATGTTCAAGAATTTGACAATGTCTTCTCCACACCATTTTAAAACTTGCCACTTAGCCATATCCTGTTTTGTAACACCCGGTATATTACTTTTTTAACTCGTAAATGCTGACAATAAGCTCGAGAATGTTTTGTAGTAGGCTACCCGGTAGGCTATGTCACTTTTAATTGGTAAACACTAATAATAAACTCGCGAATGCGTAGTCATAGTCAGACGAAACCATAGACGTAGCCAGGATTTTCAAATGTGGGGGGGCTAAAGTTTAAAAAATTCTTTCTAACAGCAGGAATGGATCCAGAAAATTTTGGTGGGGGGATGCAGATTTGAATTAGGTTGAGTTGAGTGTTAACTAATACAAAGACGTCAGACGTTTAGACTTGAAATAGGACGTCAATTCTTCATGTCGGAGGCGTATTCAAAGTCATTTTAGGACGGGCACCAAATTGTAAAATCTTTTATAAGCGTATGTTTTTTCGGCAGATTAAATTTGAAGCAAATTGAGGAAAAAACGACTGTAGGGGGTCCGGGGGCATGCTCTACCGGAAAATTTTTGAAAATTTACACCGTATAATGGTCTTTTTAGTGCTTTTTGAACAAATTTTGATCAAATTTTTTGCCCCTCATTTGGAGTCCTTCACCAAATATGATGCATTTTGTTCGCACATTTTCGATTTATGCGTGCTTACTTCAGGTCAGGAGTGGATCCAGAAAATTTTGGTGGGGGGATGCAATTTTGAATTAGGTAGAATGTTTACTGCTGTAAATACAAAAACGGTAGAGGTCTAGACGCGCAAAAGAGCGTAAATAAGCCCTTTGAAAATGTTTTACGTCTAAGGCGTAATCAGAAATTTTTTAAGAAAGAGGCACCAAATCTCATAATTTTTTCAAGCGTATTTTTTTCGGGCAGAATTAATTTGAAGCAAGTTGAGGAACAAAAAAAAGGCTCTAGACGGTCCGAGGGCTTGCTTCCCGGAAAATTTTTGAAAATTCACGTATATATACTGTATTGACCATTTTAATGCATTTTAAACAATTGTCGGGCAAACTTTATTGAAAATTTTTGCTCCTAATTTTGAGAGCGTCTCCGGTATCCAGCGATTGCGGAAGCATTTCTAAAGTGGGAGGGAGGGGGGGCAAAAACCCAATTTTTTGCCCAAAATCAAGTGAAGTCCAGAATTGATTGGGAGGGGGGGAGGCATGGCCCCCCTGACTACCGGTACGCCCTTGGACGGAACGATTATACACTGCGATTGGCCACGTGATCGTAAATTTGCATTTTAACCATGTAACTTACCGTAGCTGTAAGTTTCGCAGACTCACCCACGCCCTTCCGCGGACTCGGGGTGGAGAAAGATGGTCTATTGAAACTGACGTGGCTAGAAGAGGGGTGGGAGGATTTATCCTCTTTGTTTCCCTCTGGTTGCGCCTTTGCAGCATGAGTAACGAGTCAAAGCGAAGAACGATTGGGAAAGATACTTAATGAAGTTTCCTCACTTTTGGGGGGCGGTCAGGACAGACGGCCTGCAACTCTTCTCAACGTTTTCGTGAGCTAGTCATATCCCTTCCCACGTTTTTTTTTTACAATGAGAAGATAAAATATAACTGAGATAAAGAGCACCTTTGGGCTACGTGATTAATTTCATTTATTTTTGTCTAGTCACGAAAACTGACGAAGGTAATAGAACCAGAGCTAGTGACCAATGTTTCGTGAATGTGTGTGCACTAGTTAAAAATCCGACGAGCAGAGGCAGGGCCGGCGCCAACATGCTTGGCCCCCCATTAACAAGCTAAATTTGTTGAAGACAGCGGTTTTTGTGCTTAATTTCAAACTTTGCCCTCCCCTGATAAACGCTTGGCCCCCCTAAGTCAACTGCTCTGGCGCCAGTTCTGTGACGAGGCTTCTTAGTTCTCCGTAGGTCCTAGACTTCAGCCTGCCTAGCTCATTGCTAAATACGGCTCTGGGTACCGTTACCGTATTAATTTCGTTGTCTATTCCGGTATCCGGTTAAGCTTAGATTGAACCAATCATCTACTTCATTAATTGCACGTAAAAAAAGACGTAATAAATGACTGCAGTAGAAAAGGTGTTCTACCGGGTTGTGGCGTCACTGATCGTGTTTGACTTTTCGTTTGTTGCGTCACAGTGTGCTTTTGTGAGATATTGTTTGATGGGCTAGTAGTAAATCAATCAATCAATCAAGTTTATTTCACCGTATACGTTTAGAAAATTCGCATAGGCAGGAAACAGCGAAAGACCACATGGGTCATCTAAGTCTGCTACACCTACTATGTAAATGATTTTAGTAGTAAACCAATTAGTGAGATGCAGACTGAGTTTCTACATTGGTGTTCCGACCCGGGAATGAACCGTAGACTGAGTTTCTACAGGGTCCTACTAAACACCGCTAAGGACTGAAACACCTCAAAGGAGCGACAAAGGACTTACTAAACACCGCAAAGTACGACAAAGGACCTGATAACCCCAAGCCTAACCCTAATTTAAAGTCCTTTGTCGTTCTTCGGTTCTTTGTTATGGTATGATTCCTAGTCCTTTGTCGTTCTTTGCGGTGTTTAGTAGATTAATTCGAAGCCCTTTGTCGAACTTTGCGGTGTTTAGTAAGTCCTTTGTCGCTCCTTTGCGGTGTTTCAGTCCTTTGTGGTGTTTAGTAGGACCATGGACCCAGTGCCGTAGCAGCTCAACTTTGGGCCCCCCCAAAAAACCCTTTCAAGTTCCCAATACTTAGCTTTCGATATGAATTGTTTTAGGTTTTTCCAGGGGTAACAACTCAGTTTCTCACCACAATGCGAATACTGTGGTAAAATTAAAACATATAACGCGTTATCACTGTGTAAAAATAAAAGGTGTAATTTTAAGACAAGTTTGTTACACCCAATTCATTTTCCATTAAAATTGTTTAGCTCAGGGTTTTTCTACCTTTTTCTGCTCATGGCCCACTAAAATGATAAAATATGATGGTGGCCCAATAACTTTTGCTAAAAGGTATAAAGTCAACGTGATGGCATGATTAGGGAATGCTGATGTCGCTCTCTAGTCAAGCTCTGTGGCCCACTGTTGGGCCATGGCCAATAGGTTGAAAACCTCCGGTCTAGCTAGAGCGCACTTTTTCGTACACAGATGTTCTTTTGACAGCATCATAATCTAGAGATCGGGTGCATTAACTTTCGATTGACAGCGAAGAAGAACGAAGGCCAGCGAAGAACCAATCGGATGGCCGAGTGGATAGAGCGTGTGCTTCTGAGCCTGAAGGAGTGAATAGACTGAGGGTTTGATCACTAGTCAAGTCAAACCAATGACTTAAAAATTGGTATTCACAGCTTTCCAACTAGACATTCAGCATTAAAGGGATAGTGTTAAGAAAGCCGTCAAGTTTGCTTGTGCCGTTGGGAAAAACACTTAACGAGATTCCCCCATCTAAGTGCGGTAGGTAGACAGATGGCCGGCAACTCCTAAGGGAGCTCGTGTAGTACCCCATTGCTTTCTGTGATAGGTGGATAAAAATGCCAACAAATGGAAAGAAAAAAGATAGTCTGCTGTTTGCCATATTAGATGTAATAAACGTTTTAATAAATTTCAGTTTTCTGAAGCTTTGTTCAGCACTGGTAAGAGTAACAACGCATTTTGTAAACTCGAGAAGCAAGGCAAGCGAGCACTTACAGGTATTGCTATTGAATTAAAAGTTCAACGGTGTTGAAGGGAGACTGCCAAACGAGCTTGTGTCGTTCTAATCAGCAACCATCTGATATAAATATCAAATGCAATAGACTCCAGCCGTGAATCGAACCCGTCGCAAAGAATCTGAACCTGCGTGCGGTACTGCCAGATCATATTGCTGACAATGGCTGTTCATGCACGAAGCTGCTGGGTGTAAACAGCAATGCAAAGACAGAAGCGACATCACATGTCAGCTTAAAACTTTCTAGTATCGACATAATAGCCTGGTCCACCAGTTGTTTTAAAAAGTTTGCTTTGAATCTCTTCCTCAGAAGCTGTACGATATAGATTTGCATCGTGACTAAACATTCTCTTTTTCTATTTTCATTCTCTTTTTTTTTTACTTTTTGATTGAGGAAGACCGGACCAATGTCCAATTCCTGCGCCATTTCAAAAGCACACGTTTTCAAACTAGCAAATCCTTTTTCAATGGACTTTTGTATTCGATGTCAGATTATGGTTGCTGACACAGAAATAGGGTAGGATTGAATTTAATTTACCGATCGGATGGCCGAGTGGATAGAGCATCTGCTTCTAGATTGGTGGACTCCGGGATTCAATTCCGGTTCCGGTCAAACCAATGACTTGAAAATTGGTATTCACAGCTTTTTTGGTTGACGTTCAGCATAATGGATAGCGCGAAACAAGCGGCAAGTTCGCTTGTTGTGCTGTTGGGAAAGGCACTAAACGGGATTACCCCATCTAGGTGTGGTAGACTGATGGTCGGCAACTCCTAAGCAAGCTCGCATAGCGCCCCGTCGCTTTTTGGTGATAGGAGAATAAAATTGCGAATAAATAAAAAATAAATAGATAAAATTTTAAATCTGCTCACAAGGTGTTAATGAATTTGAATTTAATTTTTTCAAGAGGAATGAATTTGAATTTAAGCTTTGAAAAATGATTGCATCCAACTCTGCACCGGCCTCCTTTTTCAAGTCCTACGCGCACTCTTACACACAGTGTATTGTTTATGACATCATTATGCAGTTTATGACGCTATTTGAAAGGAAACGATAGCGAAAAATTTTAAAACTGAAATATATAGAATCTGAGCGCAAAAAATCCCATTCAACGCGATTCGCCAAGCAAAACTTTGTTTTTGGATTGATGCAACTTCGGGTTCTTCTAGACAATTTGGGGCCCCTTTTGGCAGTGTGGGCCCCCCCAATTGGGGGGTTTGGGGGCGGCTGCTACGGCTCTGCATGGACCGCGTTCTACCTTCATACCCTTCGCATCGAGTATTGATTTTTTTATAATGTAAATCCGCTACCATCAATAGCGGGGCTTTGCTGCAAATGGTTTCGTGTGAATAGTGGTGGTTGTCTTTTATTTCTGCACCGTCAACGGTCAATACGATAAGAATTAAAAAATATAACGCTGTACAAGAAAAGGGAAAAGACAACAAAACGATAAACGTTATGGCATGCAGGTAGGAGAAGAGTGGGTATGGTCGCAACACCCAGACAAATGCGCTATCTAGTCTTCTTATCATATTTATTCTGTGGCTACTGTTTTAGGAATAATAACGGAACAGATTGCACATTTTTGCATCCAATATCTCTGTGTTGTGGCAATTTGCGGAGTTGCTATGAAACCGCACTCTTCTGCGGATTGGTATACTGTGCTTCTGCACTGCCACAGTGGCATTGCCCTTGCTGATAGGTGCGGGTCTGCAGGTCAGCTTAGTTACGGTATATTTTTTGGGTTAGCCCAAGTGGGTGTGCTAGTCTAACATCCGACAAGCTGTGTGAATTATGGCATAAAGTTTGTAAAAGTAGTGTTAGAATTATTTCTAATATATCTAATAAAATGCACAATATGAAAATTTTGCAAAAAATATCCACTTTTAAACTTAAAATGGTACTGGTACTAGCCTACAAAGCACCCTAGGTACTGTCGTCTGTGGACTAGGCTACCCTGCCGGTACCAATACCATATTTTACTAGTCAGCCTAGGTACAACAGGTACAAGGTATGGTGGACTGCCGGCACTTTACAGTACAGCTTTGTCTCTGACTGATAGTGATAGGTGCCTGTACTCTGCCAAACAAAAATATGCAGTATCGGTAGCAAAATAACCTACCGGTACTCACTAGTAAGGTATGGTAAAGAATTCCAATTAGTGAGAATCTGAAGTATGCTATGCTATATCGGTATCAGTAGACTGGTAGACTAGGCTAGTACACATAAATATGGGTATCATACTGCATAGGCCTATTAGGTAGTGTCTATTTATGTGGTTAACGGCAGAATACTGGTAGCCTACCTTTTAGGTCTATTTTACCATAAGTGGTGTCGTGGGTTTTCAAGCGCCATTTTGTGCTAGATTGTCACGACTTCTTAATAGCTCAGTGGACTGGTGGATAGAGTGCAGCGTATAATCACTAGGAAGTGCTGCACTAGTTTTGGGTGTGAGTCTTGTCGCGGCTTTGGTTTGTTTTGCTTCGGTGGTTTCGCATGGGATCGCTTCGGTTTGATTTGAATTTGTGTGACCTGGAGTTAACAATCGAGTTCATGAAGACAGTAGAATAGAATAAGATGTAATACTTGTGTGACAGGTTGCCAGTAACTTCGCCACATGGTAACTTCGCCACAGTAACTTCGCCACATGGTAACTTCGCCACACTTTCATACATGGAAAATTTACATTGCCTACACCGAAACAAGACTTTAAATTCCCGGTTGCCGTAAAAAATTTTATCGGGCTTTTCGAGTTACTTGGTAACTTCGCCACATAAGCGAAACTGTGGGGTAAGATGTGGGGAGAGAGGTGTGGGAGAGTGCATGGGGTGAATAAGGAAGTGCGTTGGGGTGTAGGGGGAGGTCAGGGGAGCTGTGGGAAGAGATATGGGGGGTGTGGGGGGAGATGTAGGGAAATGTGTTGGGGTGTGGGGGGAGGTAAGGAAAGATGTGTGGGGAGTGGAGAAGTGTGGGGTGGGTGTGGTGTATGGGGTGAGTGGGGAAGTGTGTTGGCGTGTGGGGAAAGGATGTGGAGAGAGGAATGGGGAAGATGTAGGGAAATGTGTTGAGGTGAGGGGCCCCAACACACTTTTAATTCCCCACATCTCCCTACCCTCACCTTTCCCTACATCTCCCCTTACCTCCCCCACACTCCATCACACTTTCCTACACCTCCTTTCATACCTCTTCCCACATCCCTCCTTCCTCCCCCCACACCCCAACACATTTTCCTACTATCCCCACACATCTCCCTTCACCTTCTCAAAGTGTGGCGAAGTTACCATGCGACGAAGTTTCTGTGGCGAAGTTACTGTGGCGAAGTTACCATGTGGCGAAGTTACTGGCAACCGACATGAGACCGTATGTACCGGTAGTCTAACAGCTACCGTACTGGGGAATTTACCCGGTAAGTGTTCAGAAACTGGTAGATTAACAGCTTTTTTGTCATGAATTAAACAGAGTTGTTGCATAAACCAGCAAAACTACAGCAAATTATTAACAGTTAATGGAAATAAAATCAACTTTCTCCGTATCTCGACTTGGACTTGTTGGGTTTGATAACTTGTAAAGTTGTAGTCTAAAACCTAGCCTTAATCAGCTTTCAAATGCACTAAATCAGACTAATTTAAGGAAAATACTACCAATAAACCACAAAAGTAATTGCATCCCTTCAAAACTACATTGGAGGGCTCTATTTTGCTAAGATTCGCGACGCAGCATTACTTGGACAAGCACTACAAGCCAGTTTTCGTACTCATATGACCGAAAACTGCATATTTTCGTTACTACCTGATCACTAGGGAAAAAATCGATTGACCAATCAGAGACGAGTTTGGTTTAACAGCGTATACCAGTTTTAAAGTAGTAGTAGTAGGATTTTTTATTTTTAACCATAAAACAACGCCATCATCAACACAAAAAACAGCTTGGTTAAAAATAAGGAAACAGCGACAAAACGTTATACGTTGAACATGCTCAAGATAAAAATATAGAACTAAAGCGTTTAAAAAAAATTAGCACGGTCGCTGCACCCAAAAAAACAACACGAAAACAGAAAATAAAAAACAAAACATACACATTACACAAGCAGTGCAACCTATAGATTTTCATGCCATTAAACCAAGAACCTCCTGCATTAACAATACTAATAGTATGCAAATTCTTATTAAAAATAAATCATCCTTAATTGTCCCTTCCGTTCGGTAGTCTACAGAGTTCTCTTTTAGCAATACAAAATTTAATTTCTGTCCATATAATGTCCAATTTTTGGTCGTTGGTTTGACCCGACTCGGAGTCAAACCCAAATCTACAGGCTACTACATCTCCCGAGGCGGACGCTCTTTCGGCCATCTGAGCTGTATAAAAGCAACTCTAGCCAACTTTGCGAGCAAAACTACGGTCAGCGTATGACTCTAGAATCATTTTTACGCTAATTTGAACGAAATTCATCTTGGCACGCTCAGCGTTTGCTAAAACTTACGCCAAATGTAAACAAGGTTTAAAAACTTGACCGAAATATTATCGAGTTAACCGAAAAAATTTGGCAAATTTAGCCAAAATCGGTCGAATGACCGAAACAAAATTAAAAAAAGCGACGTTCTCAGATGTCTAATTTTCCGCCCAAACTCAAGTGAAGACCAAAAAAATACTGAAACTTCCCAAACTTTTTTTCAGGAAAGAATGATTTGACATGTTTTCACGGTTTATAATGTCGAAAAGGAGGACATTTGGGCATTTTTTGGCGTTCCCGGTGAACATTTTCTTTGTTTTGTTAAAAATTAGGACATGTCCTCCAAAACGAGGACGTATGGTAAGACTAGATCTAATGTATGACGATTGAGTCGTTTTATCATAGCCTAAGTGAAGACAAAAATGAAATTATCAATCCAACGATGTCGGTTTATCACTGACAAAAATGCTACTAAAGCAGGCCTAAGTTTAACTATAAAAATTGTAATTTAAGTAGGCATAACTCTTCAATTGTATCAGCAACAAATATTTCGTAAAACTTGAAGGTTTAGCGCATAAAAGGCTGATTATTTTATTATGACGTAAGAATACTACCCTTATAAAAGTGGAAAAAATAAAGTCAAAGTAATATTTCCCAACGCAACTGAACTCTAGTTTTTTTAGTTTTTCTTTTTCAGTATACGAACTCAATAGTTTTAGAATAGATAGTAGACATCGAAATTAAGACTAGGCCTTGACTATCAATCAGTCAAAGCGGAATTAGTGTTGTTTAAGGCATCTTAACTTTTAATACTTTCTTTGCTTCTTCCAATCTTTGAAGAATTAACCGAAGTTCTTGAATTAGTCAATACGATGAGCACCAGCCGCTCCGAAACATATTTTGTGGAACAACATGATCAAGTTGCCAACCTGCACTGTACAAACACAGCTGAACCTTTGCCGCACGGCTTGGATGAAAGTGGATTTTTGGCCGAAGAACAAATTCCTATGTTTTCTTCCCATGGCCTCGAAGAAAGGAAACCAACGGTCCCGAACAAAAAATACTGGACGATTACTATTCTATTATTTGCAGCGACTTGGATCGCTTTTGGTACCGGCCTGATACTAAACATGAAGAGTAAACAGATGATTAATATGGAGCATAGCCGCACATCCGCGGAATTCAACTCGTTGCAGGATCAGGATGAAACCTTGAATGCAAGTCTCAATGGGAAAATCAACTCATTGCAGCAACAAGTTGATATCTTCAATTCAAGACTCAATGGAACAATCAACTCATTGCGACCACGAGTTGATACCTTAAATTCAAGACTCAATGATTTGGCCATGAGAATAACAGATCAGTCAGGATGGTACGGTATATTTTTAAAGGATATCAATACAAAGACACTGGTCCAGGACTATACACCTGGCCAATGGGTGGAGGAATTTGTCGACGCTGGGGAGGATATCTTGCTCATCGCGGAATTAGAAGCTGGGATTCAAGAAAAGCCATCGCTGAAGCTCTTGATATTTCAAGGTAGGTCTCCTATGCAAAAACAAGGAAAAATCAAATTTTTAATTATTTTCGGTTCGGGGGATTTTCCCAAAGCTAATTCATAGTATAAAAATATGGCAAGGTTGGTTAGTCAAAATTCAGCAGGTTTAGGGGTAAAATGAGCGTTTGAAAATGGGTGCATCCCTAGCAACGCCCTTAGCAACCAATGTGTAAGAGTGTTTTCTTCTTATACATATATATTTTTATAAAATATAGGCAAAAATTGGACTTAAAATTAGTGCTGAGTTAGGCTAGCCTATAAGTGTAAAGTTACCTACATTGTTTTCTGAAAAATTGTTTGCTTTTGGTTTCTACTATGGGTGACACAAAAAATAAAAGAAAGCGAAAGAAATATCAATTACGGGTAATTGCAAAACAAAGAAAGTTAAGCAATAAAGGTTGTGCATCTAATAGACCTGGTCCAGCTGATACCAGTAGGCCCACGGCTACTTCTGATGAAATGAATGAAGCCAGCTTACAAGAGTTTGAACAGCAAAATGAAGTGCTGGCAGATGAAACAGCATCTGATTCTGAAGATTTGCTAACTCATGATATATCTGCATCCGAAAGAAAAATTGGGGACAATGTGAATTATATTAGCTGTGACAGCACAAGTGATGACAAAAGTTGCTTCATACTGATTGACTCTTCAATTCTGTGCTCTGTCTTAGATACTTACGTAAAGTGTAAAGTTTGCAATAATTCTCTTGCAACTAACGTTTGTGTTGAAAATGGAAAAGGATTTTGTTTTGATGTAACCGGATATTGTAATACATGCCAAAGTGACTTATTGCTGTTCAAAACATCAAAAACTTGTCAAAAACAAGGAGTTTTTGAGGCACATCAAAGACAAACTCCATATGAAATAAATGTCAGAGCAACATCATTTGTTCGAGAAATTGGATTGGGCCTAAATGCATTGCAGACTTTTTCCAAATGTATGAATTCACCATCACCAATGAGCAGATGTTCATATGATAATATTTTTGAAAAATATCTCCAGGCCACTAAAGAAGTAGCAATAACAAGCATGCAAAGAGCTGCTGAGGAATTGATAGAAAAGCAAGATGGTGAACGAGATACCATGGTATCAGTCGATGGCACATGGCAGCGCCGCGGCCACAACAGCCATAACGGTGTTGTGACTGCTGTAAGTGTTCTCACAGGCAAGGCCTTGGACATTGAAGTTTTGAGCAACTACTGTAAAGGTTGCTCACAGTGGAAGGAAGACCAAAAAAAGTCAGCAGAATACCAACAATGGCTCACCTCTCATAAGTGCCATCTCAATCATGAGGGCAGTGCTGGTGCTATGGAGCCAGAAGGTGCCATAAAAATTTTTGCTAGATCTGAATCTGAAAGAAATTTAAGATATATGGAATATTTAGGAGATGGTGATAGTTCATCATTTTTGAAAGTAAAAGAAAACAAACCATATGGAGAAGATATTATCAAAAAAAGTGAATGCGTTGGTCATATTCAAAAACGGATGGGAAGTAGACTACGAAAACTGTGCACTGCATACAAGGGAAAAAGACTTTCAGATGGCAAGCCTCTCAATGGAAAAAACAGGTTATCTACTAAAGTGATTGACACATTGCAAAATTATTATGGCATGGCCATTAGAAATAACACCGATTCATTAGTTAACATGGTAAATGCAGTTTTGGCCTCCCTCTACCACATTGCAAGCAGTGATGATAACCCCAACCATGCTTTGTGCCCATCTGGTGAGGATTCATGGTGTGGTTATCAAAAGGACTCTTCCAAGTACAAGCACAAACATGGGCTTCCAAATGCTGTGGTAGAGTTATTGGAGCCGATTTATGAAGAACTAAGCAATCCAGACTTATTGGCCAAATGTTTGCATGGAAAAACACAAAATCCTAATGAGTGTTTAAACAAGATTATATGGTCGCGCTGTCCCAAAGAAACTTGGGTTAGTCTAAAAACTGTCCAACAGGCTACCTTTGCTGCTGTAGCACATTTCAATGATGGGAACATTGCTTATGTTAATGTGCTAAAACAACTTGGTGTAAATCCCGGATGTTACACAAAATCAATGTGTAAAAAACAAGATGCGGCTCGCATTGGAAAGTCCAATCGAAGATCCTCGCCATCTTCAAAACAACGAAGAAAGACAATAAGAGCCATTAAAAAAGGGTGGATGGATAAAAAAGAACAACTAGAAGGTGTCACTTATGCCACAGGATCATTTTAAGTAAAAAATGCTATTAAGCTTTTAGTTAAAACTCTTACTTATGTTGTTGTGCATGTTTTTGGAAAAAGTGAAATTTTTGCTTTTTTGAATTTCAAATCAAAATATTTTGGTCATTTCTCAACCAATCTCTGTAAAATTTGAAATACTAGTAGATTATGATGTTAGAAATAGACCCTAGTCATACTTTTTTGAAATTTTGTTTATAATACCCTCCAGTGTCATTTTTTGAAGAGATGCGCACGAAAAATTACTAAAAATACTAAAATGATACTTTTTTCCCGTACAAGTGGAAGTACTAAAATGTTCTGACTAGGAGCTTTGGTTTATGTGCTTAGAAACGTTGTGTTAAAATTTCATTATGATTGAGTAAGAGGTTAGTAAGATATTTGGGTTCAAAAATTGTATGTGTTTCACCACTAGGTGGCAATTAGTGAACAACTGAAGCGTGACCTCCAATGTATCTGTGTGTTTTTTTCATTTTTAGCATCCATACAATGGTTTAATAACAAAAAATTGCCTTTGGATTCTTTAATGCAGTATTTCATTTTTGCATAGGAGACCTAAAAAACTACTACTGGATTGGAGCAACTGATCTAGAAACTGAGGGAATTTGGAAATGGTCGAACGGACAAAACGTTACAAATGAACAGTGGGCTTCTGGACAACCCACAAATGGCACCAATAGACATTGTGCTGCTCTTTTCGTACCGAGAGAGTATGGAACTACATTACAAAGAACATCGAGTCCAGATTTTGCAAAACTCATAAATCTACATTGCCGTGCAATATGGTATGGATTGTGCGAAAAACGCCTTTGATTATTCTTCACGTTACAATCTATTTCTTAAACTTTGTAATCACTTATTCCAGCAAATGTATTATTTAAAAAAATATTTCATGGCAACTTTTTAAATTATATAGTGATATAAAACTGAAATATATAAAAATGTAAATTGTTTATAGCAAAAAAAAAAAAACTGCATTGAAACGAAAACTGCTTAAAGAAATCTGGTGCATTTAGAGTCAAGGGGTTCCACTCTGTCTGCAGCTTGAACGACTATTGTTTTAACGCCCGACGCTACTCGTACCTGAGTCTGCACCTCAACCACAATCATACAACCTCGACGGTTTATTGCGGCCCCGAGTCAGTCAGGCGCAGCGCGTCAGTTAACTTAAATTCGCACGGAACCAAAGAACTACCACGAAAACGTTCGAACTTAAGAAACGTTAAAATACAACTCGTGCGTTATCCTGCAAAAGATAAACAAGGAGAAATATGAAAACACAATTTTAAGCCTAAGTAAATACTACAGTACCTGACCCAAACCGGTTATGCCAATCTGGTCAAATCTGAAATATAGCTAACTAGCTAGACTAACAGGTTAAGGCAACAACAATTGATACAGAATCGCTCGGCATCAATGCAACATGAAATGAGCGCCTCCAACTCACGAAATTGCGTAGCCTACTCTGCATGCTCAACGATCAATGTTACAACAACGCTCACACTTACAGCCCATTAACACATTACAAAGGGCTTTTAAGACTAGCTGCCAGCCTGCCATTTGAATCAACTAAAATGCAACGCAGAAAGAAGATTTTCAACCAGTGTTGCCAGATTATTATGTTTTCTCCAGCCCAATCAGTGACAAAAACTAGCCCAAAACCAGCCCAATTGTAACCACCAATATTAATCCATTGTGAATGCATAACATTAACGCGTGCACTGTTTTGTGGAATACAACACATCAACTAAAACAGTAACAAAAACAAAAATAGGTGGTGCAAAGCATAGATCAGAGGTTTTCAACTTATGGGCCATTGCCCAGCAGTAGGCCACGGCACTGTTTTCAGTGGGCCATAGAGCTTGAGTAGAAAGCAACATCAGCAGTCTCCAATCATGTCATTATGTTACCTTCGTGCTTTTTGGTAATAGTTGTTGGGCCACCGTCATATTTTATTATTTTAGTGAGCCATGAGCAAAAAAAGATCGAAGAACCCTGGCATAGATACAAATAACCCACCAATGCTCAGTAAGATAAATAAAAAAGTGGCAAGTGAAATAATAACAGTGCGATAAGGTAAATAAATAGTGGGGCAAGATAAATGAAAGTAAAGAGGCAAGCTAAATACAAACAGTGTGACAAGCTAAATACAAACAGTGTGACAAGCTAAATTAAAACAGTGTGGCAAACTAACATAACAGTGTGACAAGCAAAATAAAGAATTGTATAAAAGCAGTGTACATTAACACTTAAAGTATTGATGGCAAGTGATTGCCAATGGTAGCCCACTGGTTTTGGCACATTATCATAATCATTAACATACTGTTGAATTAAACAAATAACTAAATTTCAGAAAACAAGTCGTTTGACATTTAAATAAATGAGGAAATAAACGAGGGAACCAAACCGAACCCAAACCGGAGTTTTATAAACCGGTTTTACGCTATTTTTGTCGAACCTTAACCGAATCGTACTTTTCAAAATCGCAAAGAGCGAACCAGAACTGAACCGAATAATGTGAGTACTTGCGAACCTTAACCAAACCCGAACCGATTGAAAAAGCGGCTCGCTCCGTGAGGTCACACGCGTCACTTTGAAGGCGGCTTATATTCAAAGAAATACAATACTTGCACAGCACTCCGAGCAGTATAAAATTGGCCCGTCAACGTGAAGGTATGTTTCTTTATCGAAGTAGGCCTATAGGCCGCCGGTGTCAAAGCATAGTAACAATTTAATTATCTCGAAATTGGCGTTACTACAAGTACAGTGTATTTTATGCATTACATTGGCCAGTCAATGCGAAGAAAAATTGCTTTGTACAGGTACGTTTCATTTTTCAAATTGTGTTTCTAGAATTTGGCCAGGGTTGGGAATCGATACCCGAAAAAGTAAAGAAATAATCGATATTCGATAGTTCACCAAAAAGTAAAGAAATAATCGACTTCAATGGTAGTTTAAAAAAGTAAAGAATAAAGAATATGGTAATCGATATTCGATATTACACGGAGCATGTAGCGGTGTAAGCCAAGCGTTTTTTGTGTTGTCCTCACATTCATGCGGTAACTTACACACAAACGACGGACATTATATATGACATTATTGATGCGAAGCAACTTTGCAATTAAAAACCTTTTTCGTATGTGTTTTTTTTTGCACAAAAAAAATTTATCAGCAAAAACAAGGTAATGACATACCGACGATTATTTTAAATATACTAAGTGAGATAAAGTAACCTGAAAAAGAGTCGAATTTTATGGAATATCGAATTGCGTCGAGAAAAAAGTACAGACAAGACCATATTCGATACTCATTCAAAAAAGCAAAGGCTCCAGTGCATTCGATGAACAAAAAGTAAAGAATATCGCAATCGAATATCGATTACAATTGATTTTTCCCAACCCTAAATTAGGCTAAACCATTTTTTACTGCGAACCTGAACTGGAACTTTATAAACCGGTTTTGGAATATTTTTTACTGGAGCGAAACCAAACCGGAGCGTCTCAATTTGTCTGAACCTTAACTGAGATTTGAAACCGCTGTTGAACCCAAACCGAACTTGAACCGTAAATACTAAACGGTTCGACTCCCTTAAACAAACAAACAATTATATGCATATCAGCATTGAAACATGTTCAGAAGATATACAGGTAGGCTACTACACTACCCAAAAACCAGCCCAAAAACCCGCAGCTTTAAACAAGAAGTAGCCCAAGAAACCGCAACCCGCAAACTCTAAAATTTTCCCGCAACTTCGTATCAAAACCAGCCCAATTGGGCGGGAAAACCGCCCAACTGGCAACACTGTTTTCAACACACAATGCTATCGCTGTTGCGTCACAAAGGCTAGTACATCAAAGCAAAGCAGCTACGAAGACGAAATGAAGGCAATAAGCAATATCTCACCGTAACAAAATCCAATCGTCTTGCAAAATTAAATATTCAGAGTGTCCTACTTCATTGTATCGCAGTGAGCTTAGTTTAACATTCAGCTTAATTCGTTGTAATGTTTTATCGTCATGATTTCAACAAAATACAAAATTGCGTTCTGTAAAGTCATTATAATGCACCTGTTGTGCTTGTGAACCGCTATGCATTGATAAACGACTAGTTTTCAAATATTCATGCATATATCTGGCCCAGCCCGGATTGAAACGGAGGCAATAGCCCAGGGACTCCGGTCAAAGGCGGGCCGTGCTTAAAAAAGTTGTTAAATCGCGTCTTCTAAACAAGGCCTGCTGCTAACATCAAAATCAGGGGGGTTATTACAGGATTTTATGAGTTAGCAAGCCATTTTTCTCGCTAATTCTCCTCCGAGGAGAAATTTTCAGAGCGGCAGCCGAGATAATAAACTGGCAAAGTTGGAGCTCGCTAATCGTTTAATAACATGGTCTTTGACTTGCTACCGAGCAATTTGCTTGACGTCAATAGACTGGGGATGGCCGAAAATTGCATTGATTTCTGGAGGTCTACTTAGACAGTCAGCAACAACATTGTCCACCCCCTTTGTATCTAATATCACTAGTAAACCGCGAGATGTATTGAGCCTGTCGGGCACGACGTCCGGAAGCTTCTTTAAGAGAAGCTATAAGGGCTGTGGCAAGAAGCTTATGATCTGATAGAACGCAAAAATCTCTAGAATCTAAACAGTACTCGAAGTGCTTTATAGTAAAAAAGATCGCCAATAGCTCCCGATCGAAAGTGGAGTAATTTCTTTGCGTTTTGTTCAAGGTGCGTGAAAAGAAACCCAATGGTTTTACTTCCCCGTCAATAACTTGGTTTAACAAGCCGCTTACTCCGACATCTGAAGCGTCAGCAGATATAAAAGTTTCAGCCCCTTCAACGGGCAAAGCAAGTGACGGAATTTCGGCTCAAATTTCCTTAGCGGTATTAAATGCGCACTCCATCTCACAATCGCAAGAAATTGACTCTCTGCTACCTTTTTTGGGTGACAAAACTCGTTCGAGCGGTGCTAAAATTTTGCCAGCGTTTTTAATGAAGCGGCGGTAAAAATTAACCACTACCAGCCATCTGCGCAATCTTTCATAGTATTGGTTTTTTTTTAACTCCTTTTAAAAAAATTTTTAACTCCTTTCTACACTCTAAAAAAATTGAATCTTTTTTGCACCTCCTCTTTTAAAGATTCAAATATATTTAAACCTTTGAAAGATTCAACATTTTTAAATCTTTTTTCAACTTTATAAGATTCAGTTTCTCGTTTTTAATTGAATAGTTTAAGCCTAGAAAGATTGAATTATTGGTTCTTTCGAAGATTTAATTTAAATCATAAATGATTGAAATATTGTGCACCTAAAGATTTAATTTCTGATTCTTTCGAAGATTCATTTTTCCTACATGCAAAGATTTAAATTATATATCGTTAAAGATTTAATTACTGATTCTTTCTCATACACGCAAAAATTTATATTAAATCGTGAAAGATTGCAACTGCACTTCTTTAAACACATTAAACCATTAGTTTTTTTACGATTGCTGAGAACTTACTTCCACATAAGATGACAATAAGTGAAATCACAAAGTTAGCACTGCAAACTCTCTCTAACTATAACCAATAAGCACTAATGCAATATATAACATTCAACGAATTTTATTTCAAACATAACAGCGAATTTTCGCAACAACCCATCATCGGAGACTGCCACAAAATATTTGCACGCAGTCATAATGTGGGATAAACTAATATTATTTATATGCATGTAAGGCAGGATATAAACAGCGAATACATCACGACATGTGCAAATTAATAGAATAAGTGAAATATCCCACAATATGACTACGTGTAAATGTTCTGTTGCCAACACTCACTTTACAAATATGTAAGTGAATATGCATTAAACTGATCCTGTATTCGTCAAAAGATACAAAGAATTACTCAAAACACTTTCAATAAGAGACATGTTGCATCATGCTGGTAACGGGCTCGTCAGAATACAGTAAAATTAGTGAAGTGGGGGCACGCCAAATCCATTTTTACATAATAAATCAAAACGCAATCTTTCACCACGGTTAAAACTTCATAGAATTTACTAAAAACAGTTGCAGTAAGGTTTTAATTAGTTTGTTTTTTAGTTAAAATGAGGATCCCATTTTGGGGTAAAACAGGCTGACGGGTTTTTTAAATTTTTAGTTTTTAGTAAATTTTATGAAATTTTAACCACGGTGGAAGATTGAGTATATCGCTCTAGCAGAACCTAGCTATTGAGCACTAAAAATGGTTTTGCACAAATCACAAAAGGATAAACATGAAACAAATCAATCAATCCATGCGAGTGTATTAGAGTCTCCAGCTCGACCCTATTCAAATTTGATAAACTCTGTCAGAATATTATATGAACCATGCACTTTTGTCGTTTGGAAAATACGATGCTCTGAAAGTTAACTCAATAAAGATCTTTTTGGCCAAATCTTTATTCCCAAGATGACAGCAGTCTGGTTTTTGGTTTACTACCTTAACTTTTACACTGGTACAGAACGCCACTGTCAAAACATAATAACTTAATGCTATGGGAAAAGTATGAAGGTCTCAATTGTTTGATTCTTGAGGTTCAAGCCAGAGGCTGCGACGGCAACGCACTTGCATGGAATGACTACATTAGGGAAGTTTAGGGGACTGGGGATTGGGGAACTCAAAAATTTTAAAAAATATTTTACACATAACGTTGTTAAATCGAAAATTGTGCAAAACAACACTGTCAACGGCTTACAGCAGCCAAAAACCTCCGAACGGAAGCTTTCGGCTGCTGTTTAAGCAGCAACACCTTAAAGAAAATACAAAACGTGAAAAGTTTGGGGTAATACTTTACCCCAAACACCCACAAGGAGTAGAACAGCAACCCAAAGCTCTTCAAAACGTTCTTGCCCACTGGCAGTACTTCATGGTCAAGCATAAGGTAGTATTGTTCCGGGTGAGATTTAGGTTCAACTGCCAGAAGAAATGACTGGGAATATGCCTGCAGCTTTTCTCTGGCGCATTGGGCCGAGTTAACTCCAGCCTATAACAAAAAGTGCGATGGTTAAAAGTACATAAAATCAATGCTCTTCACATTTCAGACAACGCGATAATTGACTGCTTTCCGACAAAAAAACGCATAGGTACAGCCATGAGGAAAGAAAAGGGAGAGTTGAATGAAAATCGATGATTTTATGAGCGGTTTGCTTTAAAAATACTACTATTAGGAATTTAGGATGTTTCATTTTTTCACCATTTTCGATTTGAAACACGTTTGGGGTCGCTTGTGCTAGAGTTTTTGACTCTGATCATAAATATCAACTATATTTTCGATTGTGACGTCATTTTGAGAGGTTTCAGCGCGCGTTTGAAGTTACGTCATAAGGGATTTTCCCGCTTATTCCTTATTATCCCGCAAATCGAAGGAGGTGCGACTATCGACACATTATCATCCATTTCTATTTGACTGCTTCCGCAGGTACTCATTCTGCTCGTGGTACAGTAACCGTTAATAGAACTGCATTATGCAAACGAGGAGTGTACCCGGCCTGACTCTCTAATCTGATTGGCTGATTGACCGCTCAAATCAACAGACTGTGACTTATGCGCCTCAGCAAAAACATATATATATTTAATTTCTAAAACAAATATTATTTTGCTTATTTGGCAGTTGCGCTTTGAGCTTGAATAAACGCAGGTCTTACTTATTAAGATCTGTTTCGCAACGCAATAACGCGCATCTCCCTTAATATTATTATTGTGCGCAACTCAACTCAGCGCAAGAAGCATATATTTGTTTCAAAGCACACCGCAAGTTGCGCAACGGCTAAAAATAATGCAATTACACGCAAGTTCCGCAATTGCATAAGTTGCGCAACTTGCGCTTTTGGGCATTAAATTGCGCAGTGCCGAGCACTGGGTTTTGAGAAGAATTCTTTTTAAATTCTTTGATTAACTTTCGACCTTTAATCTCTTGACCGCCACCCTCCAAAAGTTGTTAAGCACGAGCTCACATTGAGGTCTATCATCCCTGAAAATTTCAAGTTTCTAGCGTCAGTGGTTCAAAAGCCTTAAGCTGCTTAAAAAACTATTGAGATTTGTGTATTCGATCTTTGACTCCAAGTCGCGTAATGTGAAAACAATTTTATTGTGCATATTTTTGTTTTCCACATTGATATGCATAATTAGGGTTATGACAAAAACATGTTTTTCCAAATTTCAACATGCCTGATATTGAAAAAGGTGAACTTTTTATTGCGTACCATGACTCTGACATGGATTTTTAAAAATGTTCACAAAAGTTCCCGCACCAAACAATATTTCTAAACCCACCTACCCCTATTTCTGGCGTTTTTAGGTCACTATGTGTTACAGAAACTTTGTGCATGAAAGTAAACACTCTATTCAGATGCCCTTCCATGCTTGCCCATATTTCAAAAAATAAATGGGCAAAATCAAGCAACAGGAATTTCAGATATGAGCGTTTTGGTGGTCAAAAACTTTATGCTGCCACCTAGCGGAAAAAATAAATAAATCTTTTGCTTTCGATATATTTGAGCAATTGAATTGAAATTACGGTTTAAACCAACTTTTTTCAAAAAGCGAAGTTCATTATTGTAGTTATTTTGATCTTTTTGCGGTCGTGATGAACTTTTTCTGCGGTCGTGATGATCTTTTTCACTTTGCTCTTCCAATCAGTGCGATCCTCGGTTTCAAATTTTTTTCCAACGCGGCCCTTCGTGCGGGAAGTTTGCCCATCCTTGGTATAAAAAAACCGCCATATGCTATTGGGTGTTTTTTCCACCAAAATTTTAACTCTTTCAGCAGTTTTGTTTTAATAAATTTTCATTTTTTTATAATAAAAATGCGTTTCTGAATAGCTGTTGTTTCGTAAAAATAGTACCGTTAGCTACTTTACCCTTGCAATTACAACTTAGGTGTGTTCTGTGCGATAGGCCTAATTTTAGGTACGACTTAGGTGTGTTCTGTGCGATAGGCTTAATTTTGGTCCTATCTCCCCCAAATTACTTTTCTAACTGAACAGACATGAAAAACAATCTTTCTTGCTTAATACGGCCTATTCACCCTAAAACTTTTTTCCTAATTTAGTAATTTTTCTTGCGAATCAATGTAGTGGTGCTTTTTGTTGCTGCACCTCAAGTGTGAACATGACTGCATTTATGAAGCGATACATTGACTAGAAAATGTAACAATGAAGCAACAATACGCTCCCAGTTTTAACAACGCCATTGTAGCAACGTTAGAGGCTACTTGCTGAGGTGGGCATTTTTTCTAAATAGATTGAAGCGCAGCGCAAGAAAGCACACAATTTTTTAAAAGCAATGAAACGCAACGCAGCTAGCGCAATCTGATTTTTGAATCAATCGAAGCGCAACGCAACTTTCGCTATCCAGTATTTAATTGCATGAAGCGCTGCGCAACTTCTGCAATCCCGTATTTTAATTGCATGAAGCGCAGCGCAACTTCCGCTATTGATGTTTTCCAGAAACAAAAGCGCAGCGCAACTTTCGCAACTAACGTTTCATTGGTTTTAAAGCGCAACGCAATTTTTGCCTAAAAAATGCAACAAAGCGCAATGTGTGAAGAAGCGCACTTTTTAGCAGAGTCATTTTATACGTATTAAAGATACTTAAACTGAGCGTGATAAGCGGCAGTGATCACTGATTGCAACGATTTATTAGTCAAACTGTAAATGGGTTTGGCTAAAGCAAAATGGACCAGAAATTTGAACAAAAACACACCCACAACATGGTAGTCCAAACATACTGCACCAAAAAGGAAAATAGCCGCAAACGAAAGCTTGTGCAAGATACTTTCAAATAAAGACGTTGTTGGTAGGTTTTTGGGGTTGTATGAAGGAACAAAAAATGGCACGAACCGCATAAAAAGAATATCTAAAAAAATAATTAAACTTTGGAGTAAATTGAGCGCTACTATTATTACGCTCTTGCAGATCTGCTGGGCATGTTGACGCTTGCATTGATTTCCGTGGTCGTTTTGAAGAATGTAGGGTTAATAACGGTTTCATTTCTTCAGTTGTGTATCCTACTCTGCCTTCTAGTTCTATTTGTTAATTACAATATAAAGTTCTCATTCTTCATCACAGAGCCAGCTTCCATTTGGATTAGTATTATCAAAAACGCGAGGAAGGTTTTCTTCAATATGTTTATTTTGTCTCTTTCTGTGCTTTTCAAGCAGTTTTATTGGCTTGTCCACCATGAACAAAATTTTCTGCTCAGAGAGTGAGGAATTAGCTTAATTTATTCCAAAGTTTAATTATTTCTTCAGATATTATATTTATGCGGTTTGCGCCACTTTTTGTTTTTGCATACAACCCCATAAACCTACCAGTAATCTTTATTTGAGGCCATCTTGAGAAGCTTTTGTTTGGGGCTGTTTTCTTTTCTGGTACAGTATGTCTGGACGTAGGAGATGTGTTTTTCTTGAAATTTGTGGTTCATTTTGCTTTAGCCAAACCCACAGCCGATTCAGATTTTTTGCTTATGAAAGACATGTCGCAAAAGATTTCACAAACAGTACTTAAACAGACTAAACAAGAATCTGCGATAAAAGATTCGGCGTTAGCTTTTTGATTTGCTATAAAGTATCAGCTTAACTCTTCCACCCACAACATGGTAGCTCATTATATTGTAGCTATATAGTGTGCAATGCAGTCAATAGCCAAAGATACGCATAGGTGCAGATTTCCAACAGTAATTGAAAGTTATAAACAAAGAACAATCGCCTTAACAAGTTATTGTGTTTGCTAACATAATATCACATTTAACATGATAGACAAGCACTCAATGCATTGTCAAACATCAAAATCTTGCTGCTTCTGGCCTTTGGTGGCACAGTTGTCGCAAAATAACAACAATAATGAACTTCGCTTTTTGAAAAAAGTTGGTTTAAACCGTAATTTCAATTCAATTGCTCAAATATATCGAAAGCAAAAGATTTATTTATTTTTTCCGCTAGGTGGCAGCATAAAGTCTTTGACCACCAAAACGCTCATATCTGAAATTCCTGTTGCTTGATTTTGCCCATTTATTTTTTGAAATATGGGCAAGCATGGAAGGGCATCTGAATAGAGTGTTTACTTTCATGCACAAAGTTTCTGTAACACATAGTGACCTAAAAACGCCAGAAATAGGGGTAGGTGGGTTTAGAAATATTGTTTGGTGCGGGAACTTTTGTGAACATTTTTAAAAATCCATGTCAGAGTCATGGTACGCAATAAAAAGTTCACCTTTTTCAATATCAGGCATGTTGAAATTTGGAAAAACATGTTTTTGTCATAACCCTAATGCATATACTCTAAAATGCATATACTCTTTAAAGGTCCAACTTGTTGTCATTCAAAAGCTTTTTAGGTTTTGTTAAAACTGTTTTTTGACCTTTAAGCGGGCTTCACACCTAAGCCGTTACCGTCAACGTCGGCGTTTCATAGCCGTCTACGTTTCCGTACCGTTTAACGTCAAACGTAATACGCTTACTTGAGCGTTCACACCAATTTCAAACGTTGCGCAGGTTGACTTGCTTATAACGGTGGTAGTAGGACCGGTAGTAGCTTATTTTATTTCATGACCAGAAAAACACCAAACAAGAACAATGGCAGAAAAACAGGTTACGTTGAAACCTGCAGGAATAAAAAAAATTAAACACAACTAAAAAAACATTAGGCCTATGCCACGTAATCAGTAATGACCAAAAAATAACATAATTTGACGTTTAAATAAGGTACCAGCAGGGCCGGTGCTAGGAACTGCGGGGCCCAATTAGAAATCTGCTGGAGGGGCCCCTAACGTATGGGTGTTTATATTTCATAAAAAAAAGCATCCATAGCAAACACACTAAAAAATAGCCATTTAATACGTGCTATAAAACAAATCTAAGGTAGGCCTAATGTAGATGCTCCTTCGTTTATTTTTTTAGTATCAAGAAAGGCAAATTGGGTAATTGCAAATTTAAGAAAAGCATTAGTTTAGTTTTTTTAGTTGCATATTTATCCTCCTATCTCGAGAAAGCGATCAATGCGCTATACGAGCTCGCTTAGGAGTATCATTACGGTAATATGTTAAAAGTTACGCCGAACAGCAATAATTTGCGAGTACGTCTTTCTGAAATTTGTAACTCCTAACAAACCTACGTAGCCTTATGCCTTAAGCATCGAAAATGGGCCGACGAGAATGCTTCATATTTGATGAAGAAGTCGGATCGAAAGCATGAAATAAACAAAAATTACCAAGTTTTTTTAAAAAGCATTAAAATTGCAATTACTCTATCAATATTCAAAAAAATTTAAGGAAGCATGCCCCCGAACCCCTCAGAGAGGTTTTTGTTCTTAAATTGTTTCGACTCAACTCGATCTGTTGTTGGCACTGTCGGCTTCTTTTATTGACTTTGTTACCGTAAATCTTGAAGGTTTCTCAAAGCTTTCGGTTTTATAAAACTGAGTATATTCGACATTTTAGCTTACGTGCCAATCAGTATTATTGATATTATCATTAAGGTTTAAGGCGCTTAATAACTAAAGGATGCTTTTCAGCCCCAGGACTAATGTTAAGGGGTAAAGTACACACGAGTCAAATAAATAAACGACACAATATAAAAAAATAAATAAATAAACATAAGCCTCCCCAAAAAAGAAAACAAACCAAAATCTTGAACACCCAAAAAGACGACAGCATTTGACGAAGGTTAAAAGCAGGGTTTCTTAACCAGGGGTGCGAGAAATGTTCCTACGGGGCGCGGGGATGATGAATCATTTCACCGATATGTTCGCCGGAATATTTTCACTGGAATATAGGCAATCTGAAGACGGGTAGACCTTATTATTGCTCTTCACCGACATTTTCCAATTTAAACGGGGGTGCGAGAATTAGTTGGTGATTCAAAAGGGTTACAGCAAGTAAAAAAGGTTAAAAACCACTGGCTTAGAGTTTTTGGTGTAAAATAGGCCCTATGATCGCTTAAATAGACGCTGAAATGTATGCTGCAACTGAAAATAAGATGAATCCCTGAAACTATCTACACGTATTTTCTTGTAAACAGCAAACCCACGTGATCAAACAAATGCGTAACTTTTTTCCTTATGAATTTTTTTATCTAATTTAAGAGAAAATAGAAATGGTCAATACGAATATGGCACTTACCCGCATTTTGTACCTTATAATACGGGAAAAAATACACTAGCGCGGGGCCCAATTTGATAAAATCGGTCAAATCGGCTTAAAACCGGCCCTGGGTACCAGTAGTGGTTAAAAAAATAATAATAATCAACTTTCATCAGTAAATTCTTTGAATTGTTCTAGTGACCTAGTCAGCTTAATACACAGCAAAACTGATACAGATTAAAGAAATGTTTAACACAACGCAGAATTGTTGGAAATGGAAGCCGGAAAACCAAGAAATTTTAAATGCTCATCGATTGGGAGATGTCTGGAGAAATTAAAATCTGCAACAACAAAAACTAACAGCAGATATCTGTATTTGCCCTTTATTGCAATTAAATGTAGGTACTGTACATAATATAATTACGGTATGCACTTCTATTACATATCCAATGAATTCATAAATTACTACAATGAATTCAGAAATGGTAGGCCCCAGTGGCGTACGCAGGATTTTTCAATGGGGGGGGGTTTCAGTATTGTAATGACGTAAAGGTACTACATCACAATTACAGTAGTTTAGAGGTATTAAAGTGCATCGTATTGTAATAGTTACAGCCTAAATTGCAGTTAACCATGATTAAGTTATATAATGCCATTACTAAGAAAACAACAAAGATATTTCATTCACACTTTTGCTTAATGCTTTTCGTTTCATCTAAGGAGAGAAAAGGTTTCACCGAAACTCAAGCTCTCAGGCCGTTGTAAAAATTTTTCTGAAAAAAATTTTAGTTGAAATCATTTTTGGGCCATAGGAAGGTTAATTGACTAAAGTAGACTGGCTAGCTGTCGCAACGTAACAAACAGGGTGCACCCAGGGGGTAAAACAAGCAATTCCTACTCTCCAAAAAACTTTTTTCAAGAACCAACATAAATATAAACAACGCATATAGGCTAAACCCTGTTATAAACAGTCAATATACGGTACACTCATTATGAAGGGGGCAGTTTCTCGCTTGAAGTTTGAAAAGTGAAGATATTGGAGCATAAGAAAAAACTGCCCTCCCTACCACAACGTTTTTAAACTGAAATAAATCATGCGCGAGAGGAATCCCTAATCATCCGATTAAAGTCAAAAACAGCGTCGATATTATCTAAGCATTTTTCTGCCAAATCACAGTGTCGATATCAGATGCTTTCAAACACATAATCGGGGTGTCCATGGGAAATGAAAAACTCTAGCTTTTGAGATAGTCAGCTTACGGTACGAAAAAACAATGTTGTCTCTCCCTTCGTTCCGCCTCTAGGCCTCTTCAAATCTTTCGTTGCCGGGGTGTCCATGGGAAATGAAAAACTCTAGCTTTTGAGATAGTCAGCTTACGGTACGAAAAAACAATGTTGTCTCTCCCTTCGTTCCGCCTCTAGGCCTCTTCAAATCTTTCGTTGGTCTATGGCCGTCTTTGGCTGTATTTTTATCTTACTTTTGGCACTATAGCAGTGTCAATTTAGTTTTTTAATACTTTAATACAATTTCTCAAAAATCCGAGCGATCATAGCGTAGTGTTAAAAGATTTCGCTATCGATGCGGAAGGTTTGGGACTCAATTCCTAGGCCGGTCAAATCA
This sequence comes from Trididemnum miniatum, assembly GCA_964006365.1. Classification (NCBI taxonomy): domain Eukaryota; kingdom Metazoa; phylum Chordata; class Ascidiacea; order Aplousobranchia; family Didemnidae; genus Trididemnum; species Trididemnum miniatum. The sequence goes on from OZ023252.1 coordinate 8,879,385, forward strand.
GACACAGTGTAGCCAACGACTCGCAACCGCTGCGACGTTTCTTTGGAGCTGCGTTGCCCAGGCGCTAAGCCACGGGGTCGGGCCCTGCCACTCGCTACCACGTTTCGGTACAACAACGAATTTAATAAAACGATTACAATCAAGATTTGATTTAATATAAAAAAAAAATTTGTGTGCAGCCATAGTTACTGCAGATACACCACAATTAAGAAAACTCCTCCTTCTTAATTGTTTCACAGCAACATCAATGACAAAAATGCACTTCAAGCAACACAACAAAAAAGTTGGACCACTGGGTACCGATATTGTAGCATTGCATCGTAATCAGTGCTCGAGTTGTAAAAATACTTAAGGGGGGATGGTACAACTTTTCACGCAAACGTAAGAAGGGATGATCATTGTGCTTGTAAGGGAATGGTTTACGCTAAAATGTTTTGTGGGGGATGGTGTTGTTTGGGATGAAAACATAATAGCAATTTCATCAAGCTCCGCATGAAGAAAAGTCGGTTCGTTTTAAATAAGAAAGGTTTTATTTTTCTGCAATTGTCAAGGGGGAAGGGGAGTGCTGACTCCCGACCCCTGCGAACGTCACTGGGGCCCATCCATTTGCGCTTGGGTAACACAGAAACGTCGCAGCGGTGGCGAGTCGTTGGCGACTCTGTGCCGATTTGACCATCCCGGGAATCGAACCCCAGACCTTCCGCACCGATAACCTGTGCGCTTAACAACTGAGCTAACGACCGGTGCGAGCCCAAAAACCGAACCCAAAACCTCCCGCATTGATAGTGATGTGTTTAACCACTACACCAACTGGTCGGTTTGGCTCAAAATGATGACATTGCAAGCAGAATATCTGCCTGCGTTGCAACCGTTCTCTACCAAGAATGCCTTCTGCGCTGAAACGTTGTCTTGTCCAGCCATAGCCGTTGAGAACAATGTCTTTATGACATCACAACACGACTCCAGTTTTAGTGAATTGAATTGGTCCAACTTTCTTATTACTGCAGTCAGGTACAAGTATCCTACTGCATCAATACAGAGTTAATTTGGTATATTAAACATAAAGTTTTTTTTTTGCTCACAAACTTACCGCTCTCTTTTAATTCATTGCCAATAACAATCCAAGCTTGGTCTTTAATGCTTCTAGTGGACATTACTAAATACCGCTATAGCACTAATAGGACTAATAGCACTAATAGGACTAATAGCACTAACAAGACTAATAGCACTAATAGGACTAATAGCACTAATAGGACTAATAGCACCAATAGGACTAATAGCACTAATAGCCGCATTATGGGACTAATAGCAGCAATATGCATTGGACTAATAGCACTAATAGCCGCATTATGGGACTAATAGCAGCAATATGCATTGGACTAATAGCACTAATAGGACTAATAGCACTAATAGGACTAATAGCACTAATAGCCGCATTATGGAACTAATAGCAGCAATATGCATTGGACTAATAGCACTAATAGAACTAATAGCACTAATAGCCGCATTATGGGACTAATAGCAGCAATATGCATTGGACTAATAGCACTAATAGGACTAATAGAACTAATAGCACTAATAGGACTAATAGGACTAATAGCACTAATAGCCGCATTATGGGACTAATAGCAGCAATATGCATTGGACTAATAGCACTAATAGGACTAATAGCACTAATAGCCGCATTATGGGACTAATAGCAGCAATATGCATTGGACTAATAGCACTAATAGGACTAATAGTACTAATAGGACTAATAGCACTAATAGCCGCATTATGGGACTAATAGCAGCAATATGCATTGGACTAATAGCACTAATAGGACTAATAGCACTAATAGCCGCATTATGGAACTAATAGCAGCAATATGCATTGGACTAATAGCACTAATAGGACTAATAGCACTAATAGCCGCATTATGGGACTAATAGCAGCAATATGCATTGGACTAATAGCACTAATAGCCGCATTATGGGACTAATAGCAGCAATATGCATTGGACTAATAGCACTAATAGAACTAATAGCACTAATAGGACTAATAGCACTAATAGCCGCATTATGGGACTAATTGCAGCAATATGCATTGGACTAATAGCACTAATAGGACTAATAGCACTAATAGGACTAATAGCACTAATAGCCGCATTATGGGACTAATAGCAGCAATATGCATTGGACTAATAGCACTAATAGGACTAATAGCACTAATAGAACTAATAGCACTAATAGGACTAATAGCACTAATAGCCGCATTATGGGACTAATAGCAGCAATATGCATTGGACTAATAGCACTAATAGAACTAATAGCACTAATAGGACTAATAGCACTAATAGCCGCATTATGGGACTAATAGCAGCAATATGCATTGGACTAATAGCACTAATAAGATTAATAGCACTAATAGCCGCATTATGGGACTAATAGCAGCAATATGCATTGGACTATTTTTGTTTGATGCAAAGAATTTATGCATATCAAGAACTTGTACAAAAGATTCATTTGAAAAAATACTACCCTAATAAATACAGTATATAAAAACAAAAACAAAAAAGAATCACATTTCACTTTGACGCTCACTGCTGGTAAAATAACATTTGCAAAGTGTTCCCAGCATTGTCCACGAACTTATTACTTTTAAAAATATAAAAGTATTTTTTTCACTTTTTTATCCAATATTAAAGAAAAATATGTATATATATATATATCTAGTCCCTAAATTACAAATGTCAATAACAGCAGATAATGGCGTTAATGCTTTTGTAACGTTTAAATTGCTGACCAAACCATTACACATTCAAATTTGGAATGAATTCTCTTGAACCTGAGCTGACAAGAATAAAAATTTTCGGCATAGTTTTCCCTGGGTTTTAAGTATTTTGTTAAAGCTGCAGTACGCTTCTTTTGTGTATTTAGCATCATGACTTGTGAAGAAAGAAACAAGCACATCACTCCAGTAGTGTTTTAAAATGAAAATAGAACTTTAAACTATCAATAAACCTACTGGTCAACTAACCTAAAACACACAACTCCATGCTCTCATCAAAAAAAGTCATCCCTTAATGTGGCCTAAAACTTTTTTACAGCAATAATTGGATTTAGCCTACTTTTCTTTCACTATTATGCAATAAAATTTGGTGATGCAAAGCAGACAAAAAGTTCTTGATAATGTACGCCACAAACATCTTCAGCATTATGCATTCTATGGCTTTCGGGTAACTTTGGGGGGACAATCAATTTTAAAGCTGTTTGCTTTTCATCTGTAAAAATAATGAAAGGTGTGAGCCGTATCCTTTTTGATAAAAACTTAAGTTGCAACTGCGCGCTTAATGTTACATGCTATCAGACTAGAATGATAACTACATAACTGCAGTTCCAAACGTAATTCTCAAATCAATAGTAAGAGAAATGGTTGCTGTTGCTTTACTGTAAAATCAGCTTTTTCATAACTTAATTGAGTTTAACTGTGAAAGTAAAAATTGTTTAAAAATGAAACCAAAAGTGAAAACTTTACAGCACACATAAACTTTGTCAAGCATTGGGTGTATTTCAAATAAATAATCAATAATTGTAGAAATCAGTGTTGAAGATTCTTTTGGGTGAAACAGACTGTTGGGTTTTATAAATTTCACTTTTTAACTGTGGTGATACTGCGTATTTCAAATAAACATATTTAGCAATTATTCATGAAGAAGAAGTAGCAGTTTTAGCATTTGTCCAAAGAGATATTACTGGTTAATAAGATTGTGAATATTCATAACAGTAGGTTAGCTTGTTCAAAACGACTGCCCCTCATAAAATACAATTCACCTACTGTTTAAAACAAAAATGGCGATGCCTTAATAATATGATGTTAGTGAATGTCTGAACAAGTTTACCTTTTTGATCGCATTCTAATGATTTTTTGGCTTAGGCTTTTTTCCAGATTTTGAACATGGAACTTTAGTGATGAATCTCAAATCGTAGGAAATAGATGTTTGTTTTTGTAGGTGTGGCATGTGATTGTAGAAGCGCTTGATATATTTCTTTTTTTTGCCAACACTTAGCACTTTCCACTTTATCGAAAGAGTTTGGAAAGATTTAAAATGAGAATGCAAAATGTAAGGTCCGCACCCCATTATGGCTCTTTCAACATCGTTTTGCATGCTCTTCACTAATTCATAAATGATTTCAATTAGCTTAGGAACACTTTGCTTTTTCCACTCTGAAATGGTTTTTAAGACATTCTTGGAATGGACAAAACGTACAATTTGGGATCAATATTTGCGACGGTCCTGGTGTATAAAAACTTAAGTTTGGTTAAAACCGATACGCAAGCTCATCCTTTGTTTGTTGGACCTATCTACTTACACATCAATTCGACTAACGCGACATATTCCAAATTTTTCAATCATTTGAGATCCAAAATTCCAGATTCCCTCGACTTTTTGTTTGGGAGTGATGATGAAGCTGCTATTCACCAAGCGTTTTCTTCCTTATTCCCCGAAGCTCATCACATCCTTTGCTTCAACCACTTAAAACAAAACGTGACAAAATATTTGACCGACAAAGTGGGATTAAATCAGACAACACGTAAGCATTGCAGTGATGCGATCTTCAATACTTTAGATGCAACAGATGATGCTGAATTCAAAGAAAGTATGGATCAAGCAGTGAAAATCTGTGAGGAAGATTGCTCCTCTTTTGTTCCATATTTACAAAACAGACTCTTTCCAAACTTAAAGACAAAAGTTTGGCCCTACTACCAAAAGTTCGGTTCAAAATGGACTAACAATAATTCAGAATCAGTAAACTTGGTTTTAAAAACCATTTCAGAGTGGAAAAAGCAAAGTGTTCCTAAGCTAATTGAAATCATTTATGAATTAGTGAAGAGCATGCAAAACGATGTTGAAAGAGCCATAATGGGGTGCGGACCTTACATTTTGCATTCTCATTTTAAATCTTTCCAAACTCTTTCGATAAAGTGGAAAATGCTAAGTGTGGGCGAAAAAAAGAAATATATCAAGCGCTTCTACAATCACATGCCACACCTACAAAAACAAACATCTATTTCCTCCGATTTGAGATTCATCACTAAAGTTCCATCTTCAAAATCTGGAAAAAAGCCTAAGCGAAAAAATCATTAGAATGCGATCAAAAAGGTAAACTTGTTCAGACATTCACTAACATCATATTATTAAGGCATCGCCATTTTTGTTTTAAACAGTAGGTGAATTGTATTTTATGAGGGGCAGTCGTTTTGAACAAGCTAACCTACTGTTATGAATATTCACAATCTTATTAACCAGTAATATCTCTTTGGACAAATGCTAAAACTGCTACTTCTTCTTCATGAATAATTGTTAAATATGTTTATTTGAAATACGCAGTATCACCACAGTTAAAAAGTAAAATTTATAAAACCCAACAGTCTGTTTCACCCAAAAGAATCTTCAACACTGATTTCTACAATTATTGATTATTTATTTGAAATACACCCAATGCTTGACAAAGTTTATGTGTGCTGTAAAGTTTTCACTTTTGGTTTCATTTTTAAACAATTTTTACTTTCACAGTTAAACTCAATTAAGTTAATGAAAAAGCTGATTTTACAGTAAAGCAACAGCAACCATTTCTCTTACTATTGATTTAAGAATTACGTTTGGAACTGCAGTTATGTAGTTATCATTCTAGTCTGATAGTATGTAACATTAAGCGCGCAGTTGCAACTTAAGTTTTTATCAAAAAGGATACGGCTCACACCTTTCATTATTTTTACAGATGAAAAGCAAACAGCTTTAAAATTGATTGTCCCCCCAAAGTTACCTGAAAGCCATAGAATGCATAATGCTGAAGATGTTTGTGGCGTACATTATCAAAAACTTTTTGTCTGCTTTGCATCACCAAATTTTATTGCATAATAGTGAAAGATAAGTAGGCTAAATCCAATTATTGCTGTAAAAAAGTTTTAGGCCACATAAGGGATGACTTTTTTTGATGAGAGCATGGAGTTGTGTGTTTAGGTTAGTTGACCAGTAGGTTTATTGATAGTTTAAAGTTCTATTTTCATTTTAAAACACTACTGGAGTGATGTGCTTGTTTCTTTCTTCACAAGTCATGATGCATGATGCTAAATACACAAAAGAAGCGTACTGCAGCTTTAACAAAATACTTAAAACCCAGGGAAAACTTTGCCGAAAATTTTTATTCTTGTCAGCTCAGGTTCAAGAGAATTCATTCCAAATTTGAATGTGTAATGGTTTGGTCAGCAATTTAAACATTACAAAAGCATTAACGCCATTATCTGCTGTTATTGACATTTGTAATTCAGGGACTAGATATATATATATATACATATTTTTCTTTAATATTGGATAAAAAAGTGAAAAAAATACTTTTATATTTTTCAAAGTAATAAGTTCGTGGACAATGCTGGGAACACTTTGCAAATGTTATTTTACCAGCAGTGAGCGTCAAAGTGAAATGTGATTCTTTTTTGTTTTTGTTTTTATATACTGTATTTATTAGGGTAGTATTTTTTCAAATGAATCTTTTGTACAAGTTCTTGATATGCATAAATTCTTTGCATCAAACAAAAATAGTCCAATGCATATTGCTGCTATTAGTCCCATAATGCGGCTATTAGTGCTATTAGTCCTATTAGTGCTATTAGTCCAATGCATATTGCTGCTATTAGTCTCATAATGCGGCTATTAGTGCTATTAGTCCTATTAGTGCTATTAGTCCTATTAGTGCTATTAGTCCAATGCATATTGCTGCTATTAGTCCCATAATGCGGCTATTAGTGCTATTAGTCCTATTAGTGCTATTAGTCCTAGTAGTGCTATTAGTCCTATTAGTGCTATTAGTTCTATTAGTGCTATTAGTGCTATTAGTCGTGTTAGTGCTATTAGTCCTATTAGTGCTATTAGTCCTATTAGTGCTATTAGTGCTATAGCGGTATTTAGTAATGTCCTCTCAAAGCTAACCTTCTCCTTGACAAACGGTACTAAAGGCTTAAATAAAATTTTGAATACGGGTAAAAAACAGACAGAATTGTTGCCAATTGTTAGCACATAAAGGTATTGTGATTACATAAGCTGTCTTCTATTTTTATGGATCCTCAATAAATGTATTCCTTCTTAATGTAAAAACCAGATGGTCCTGCATGGCAATGACGGTGTGCATACACAGAACGGTTGCCAGTAACTTCGCCACATGGTAACTTCGCCACAGTAACTTCGCCACAGAAACTTCGTCACATGGTAACTTCGCCACACTTTTAGCCTGTTTCCATGTCCAAAAATCGTGGGCTTTTGGCCCGCGGGCTTTGCTGAAAATTCGTGGGCTTTTCTAGCCCACTTTCGTTGCGCGTTTCCATGTCCAAAATGCTAAGAGTGGGCTTTGAATGCTAAACTAATCCGTTCTGGTTGCCAGTAACTTCGCCACATGGTAACTTCGCCACAGAAACTTCGTCACATGGTAACTTCGCCACACTTTGGGAAGGTGAAGGGAGATGTGGGGATAGTAAGAAAATGTGTTGGGGTGTGGGGGGAGGAAGGGGAGATGTGGGAAGAGGTATGAGAGGAGGTGTAGGAAAGTGTGATGGGGTGTGGGGGAAGTAAGGGGAGATGTAGGGAAAGGTGAGGGTAGGGAGGAGATGTGGGGAATTAAAAGCGTGTTGGGGCCCCACACCTCAACACATTTCCCTATATCTCCTCCATTCTCCTTCCCACATCCTTCCCCCACACGCCAACACACTTTCCCACTCACCCCATACACCCTCCCCACACTTCTCCACTCCCCACACATCTTTCCTTACCTCCCCCCACACCCCAACACATTTCCCTACATCTCCCCCATATTTATTCCCACAGCTCCCCTGACCTCCCTCTACACTCCAACATACTTCCTTATTCACCCCATGCACTCTCCCACACCTTTCCCCACATCTTACCCCACAGTTTCGATTATGTGGCGAAGTTACCATGTGACGATGTTACCTTAAATGAATTTAACTCGAAAAGCCCGATAAAATTTTTTACGGCGACCGGGAATTTAAAGTCTTGTTTCGGTGTTGGCAATGTAAATTTTCGATGTATGAAAGTGTGGCGAAGTTACCATGTGGCGAAGTTACTGTGGCGAAATTACCATGTGGCGAAATAACTGCAGTAACTTAACAGCTCAGATGGCAGTAACTTAACAGCTCTAAATAACAGCTCAGATGGCCGAGTGGTATGGAGCGTCTGTCTCTTGAGCTGTAGACTCGGGTTTGATTCCGAGTCGGGTCAAACCAATGACTTTAACATTGGTATTCACAGCTTCCCTGCTTGACGTTCAGCACTGAAGGAACAGTGTGGAGAACAAGCCGGCAAGTTTACTTGTTGTGCCGTTGGGAAAAACACTTAGCGAGATTCCCCCATCTTGGTGTGGTAGACAGATGGCCGGCAACTCCTAAGCGAGCTCGTATAGCGCATTGGTCGCTTTCTCGTGATAGAAGAATAAATATGCAACTAAATAAAAAAAAAAAATAAAAAATCTCCCTTCACCTTCTCAAAGTGTGGCGAAGTTACCATGTGACAAAGTTTCTGTGGCGAAGTTACTGTGGCGAAGTTACCATGTGGCGAAGTTACTGGCAACTTTCTATATTAGGATATTTTAATTGACCAGTAACAATGCAATAGCCTGCTGACCTATTCTATGTTATATTTACGGCGTAGCATCAACTAGTCAAATTGCTGCTATACGGTAGGCTCTGACTCTGCAATAAACTACAAGTTAACCATTTACGATCCACCACAAACCGCACATTTCAATCCCGCGAACAGCCAGCACCCAACACTGCCTTCCACAAATCACGATCATCAAAGTCCGTATAACTTCGTTTAAGTTATGCGGATCATTCGTTCCATTGTTAAGCGACAATGGAAGCCAAAATGTGTCCAAAAAAACAAAAGCCGCCTATCTTTTATAACGTAAAAACGATGTTTAATATTACACAAAACGCGATAACTTCAGTTGTAGTAGTTCAATTTTAAAAATTTAAATTTTGTAATGAAGATCTTGAATTAAGCCATCGTTTAATGCAACTTTTAAAAAAATTGAACGTTGTTTACACACTTTCCGATCGTAGTAAACTTGGACCTCTGCTTGGAACCCGCTAAATGCAGCAATCGCTTATCTTTTGCAATGAACGAAAACGTATGAAGCGTGTTATGAAATACTTTACAGCTTTAATTATGCTTTTTCTAATAGAAAAATTGTAATTTTACTGTGACGCTACCGGTACTGCTTTTTACTAGTACTTGGTTAAAAATTGAAAAAACCGGTAAATATTTATAGCCTACCATTTAAATTAGCAAACATCTAAACCTGTTGCTTGCAATTCTTTAGCGTGAAAGTCATATCAAGCGAATTAAATTCGTCCTCCACTGTATGTGCTTTGATCAAGTATTAGATTAGGTACAATGGTAGCTATGGTAGGTATAAATTTTTATTAAGATTTATTTTTCTGAAGACAAATTTTGCATGAACTCCAGAGGGCTAATTTAGCAGTATCGATCGAGGAATCCAGGAAGGCCTATAACAGGAACATCTTAAAATATCATTTACCGTAAACTGATCTGCAGGTCTAATTTTTGTGCTACATTAGGCTATGTTACGAAGTACCGGTATGTAAGGTAGTTGTTTTTGTAGAGGTATTTTGGCTAGGCTATATTTATTCTTAGTGGGGTCGCTTGGCTACGAATCTGCTCTTGCGTAGGCTATTCCATGGCGTTTATAACCAATTAATTTTGACCGACAAAAGTGCTTGCGTGGCAATGTTTGAGATTGACTTGAAGGGGGGCGGCGGGTCGGCCTCACTGAGCACTATCACAATATCACGATCGTTGATTACTATATCTTCAAACTAATACTTGTGCAAGAAAATGAAAAGTCCCTTACAGTGCTCCGATAACGGCGGCGACACGTTATAGGATACTTTCCGTAAATGTCAATTTCATCTTCATATCAGTTAAGAATCGTAGCTTTATGGCTTAATAGACTGAAGCGCTCAAAGTTATGATGACGATGACAAATGTTGAGTAAGCAGTAGGCTAAGCACAAAAATCTTATACAATCATAGTTGTTCTTTATTCTGTGAATAAGACATTCACAACAACAATCAATAACACACTATAACCAATAAACAAAAAAAGAAAACCAATCAAAATTTCACATGACATTCTAAGCAATTCCACGCTTTGCAGCGCTCTTACTAGCGAATTGACGACCAGCTCTTAATCTGCTAGCAACACCTTTCTCATAAATGAAAAACCTCAGCTTTAAGTAATAATCTTCAACTTTGTCAATAATATCGGTATGGCAAATGGGTCGTGTCGGTATCTCAGACGCTACAGCTCTCTTAATAAAAGAAGTCGGATCTCTAGCATAAACTGCTTGGGTAATATTCGATCGAAATGCAATTTCGACATGCTTTAGAAAATCTAATACTACAGACGATGGATGACAAAGATAAAACGTAGCATCGCATACATCAAACTGCATAGGATTTTTCACAAACGATTTTATGAGGGTTAACATAGAGATGTTACTAAAGACTAAATGATCGGAATCCAAATTTGTCAAAACCTGTGTGCAAAAAGAACAGGTCAATTTCTTCAAAACTTTTTTAACAGCCCAACCACAGACGTAATAAAAGCCATTCATTTCGCACTCGTTACCCAAAAAGGCTAAAGCTTCATCGATGATAACTGGGTCAGCAATTGGTGGTTCAGGATCATCACTGCCTGGCTGGTTGATGAACTCCAATAAATGAGGAGTATCATCTTCCTCATAGCAGGAACCTTTCCGGATATACAACAGTTGGGACGGGCAAACTAGCTTCAGAGCTGTGCGAAACTTCGAGGCACGCGGATGGCTTACACCTTTATTTCTGACTTGGGAGAAGACATTTTCAAGAGCATCTTGAGAAATGCGTCCAGGTAGTAAAAATGCAAGCCTCTTGCTTTCCACAACCAGGTCAGTATGAAGTGCAAGCAGGCTCCTTGTAGTAAGTTGAAGGCCAGTTTGAATTGGCTTCCAGGATCTGCTTTTGCTGCTGGTTTTGGGTGCAAATTTTATATCTTCAGAAACTTCGCACATCTATTATAAAAAATCTTAATTAGGTATGAAAAAATAAACGATACAAATACAACAGCAACTTTTACATTTTTTACCTCATTTAAAATATTCAGTTGCCGGGTTGAATTTTCGAATAAACCTCCCGCAATGCGACGCGTGTTGACAATGTCAAACCAGCTGTTCACAAACTCGCAGAAAAAAGCGGTGGTCAAGGCGTTGGGATCCATTTTTTCCAATTGTACCATCGTTCTGAGAGCCGAAGCCGTGCTGTGACTTAACACCTTGAAATAATTGCAGATTTAAAATGTAAGAAGTCAATGTATTAAACATAACTATTATTTTACTAACCTGTGCTGCTAAGTCAACTCTCATTTTCTCAAATGGGGTTGGAAAAATGTGATTTTTCCTCAACTTCGGAGCAAGTTTAAAAGTGCACTTTTCATCGTGTACAATCAACTTCTCAATCCAATGAGATGAAACCTGAGGAACACAATTGTAAGTGTTAAGTTAAGGTTAAACGATCAGATGTAGTGGACGCTTGCTTGGAAATAGTTCATTGAATGCATGTTGATCTAAAGCAATCAGATACAACTGTGGATAAATACGTACAAAGCAAAACGATCGACACTAAACAATAATAATTATAATACCTACCACAGCTGTGGGGAGATTGTATTTCGCAACGCAACTGCTGGGAAGAGTGATATCATTATTAAGAAGAGAAGTACGGAAACTTTTCAGAAGATGAGGAGGGTCAGCGAAGAAGTAGATTCGTTCATCAGATGATGGGTGAACCGTACTTACAATGAAGTCATTTCTAACAAAACAATACACTTTTGACCGACATTTTATTCGTTGCCACAGATCCAACAGAATAAAACTAGAATAAAACGTTAATTGAAAGCGGAAAATACATGGTCACTGACCTTTTGCTTTTAATACCAGCACTTTTCCACATGCTTTGATTCGATGGGCCCATATCAGAGACAATGCCCATGACTTTAATGTTTCGCACAGACAGTTCTTCAATTATCTTTTGAGTGACTGTCCACAAATCTGTCCCACGCATACATGATCCAGTGCTATAACCGGCGTGAAGGTTTTGGTCCAGTCATAAAAAAGTCCCGTATTCACAGCTTTCCTGCTCGAGTTCAGAACAGTGGGAAGCTTCCATGTTTACGTAATGGATATGCGGTAGCTGGCATTGACGCGAAAATCGTCTAGCATTTATTTTATCTCAGTGCTGCCTAGCCAAGTGAGTAGCCTTTTTGTGATAAGTGAGTGGACAAATAGAAGACGTCGAAATAGAACAGGAGATAAGAATAGGTAAAATTAACTGGTCTCTTCTCACGGTTTACCAATCAAAAAAACTAATTATGCAAATTTTGAAATTTACAGTGGAACCCCGGTTGGCGATCAGCTCTATAAAAAGACCACCGTTTAAGCAATAACCACTCCAATAACTACATTGCAACTTATCTGATCGCGCTGTCTGTCTGCTGGTTCAATATCAATTCAAAAAATACGCAAAATTTTACAATTTTTTTACACTACCTCATAAACTAGCTCTTGACAACTTCGTTTACAAGGGCAAAATGAGTGAAAGCAATTATTCGATTACAATGAGCATGCTTTTTTTGGCTAGCATCCAAAAGTTCGTTTTTTCTAGCTGGCATTTTTGTCACGGAAGAATTCCGCGTAATTTTTGAATGCCTCTTCTACAAGCAGGAATGCTCACACGACACACAAGAACAATGCAAAACATGCGCATGAGCCCGCTTATATAATTTTGTTGTGCTAAATTCCAATTGCGAACCGGCCATTAGCTCAGTTGCAAAGCGCACGCTATCGGTGCGGGAGGTCTGGGGTTCGATTCCCGGGCCGGTCAAATCGACACAGAGTCGCCAACGACTCGCCACCGTTGCGACGTTTCTTCGGAGCTGTGTAGCCCAGGCGCTAAGCCGCGGAGATGGGCCCCGCAACTCGTTACACGCTTCGGCGTAATACGGCGAGTATAACGAAGATTTGATTTATAAACAAAACGTCGTTTTGGACACCAAGTTTTTATGATTTGCAGGTATAAACATTACACACCTATAACTTGTTTCCAATTTTCAGCTAGGCCTTTGGCCATGTACACAAGTGCATGTGTTGCTTCCAAGCCTTCAAATCGGTCTTGGGAAAACTCTGGACTTATGGTTCCTACAAAGCGCCTTAAGGTCGGATCGTATTCCACGCCTGGTAAAATTTGCATCTCATCCAGAACCAAAATACAGTAAGTGTGTTGATCTGTTGCACATGCTATTGATTCCATGTAATCCAAAATTTTGTATTGAATTCCGGGTTCCAAGTGTAATTTCTTCACTCTTTCGCAAAGTGTACGATACGACGGTAACGGGAAGGACAACTTTCGAAGATATTCGTAACTGAACATAAAATCATAAATTTTAGCTTTGTTTATTGATGATTTTTATTAAAAAAATAAGATATCACTGAGCAAAATTGTTATATGCATTACCCGTACAAAACACCTACCCGTTGACACCAAGCATTAGCCTCATTTTCAAACTATCTTTAATAGTTTTGGATGACCAGGCAGGAACTTTTGATGATGCAGGTATTTGTAGTGCATCAAGCTGGTCACCATGCCAAATGCCTTGGACCCTTTGTTTGCATTGTTCTAACTGCTTTTCCAGTTGTTGAATCTGAACATATTGAATAGTGACTATCGGCACATGATCAATAAAATAATGAAATACTTTGCATGATTAGCAGTAGTGCGTTGCACTTAGCATTAGAATCTAAAAATACCGTAGCTACTATACAGACAATATAAAATAATTTCTAATTACTTTCCATTTCAGCCTTCGGTTTTGTAATTTAGTTTCAGCACATGATTGGCAGTTCGAAGTCTCTTCTTCATAGTCTTCATCCAATGGTAATAATGCATGCTGTATGTCGTTTTCACTATCAACCACAGCAATAGATTGAGCATAAGCATGTTCTTGCCACACGCCTGAAAATTTTCAGTGCGAAATTCAATACAGTTTTACATCAAACTAGGCTATTTAATGTCTGCAACACAGTACCATTACTTGCGAATTAATAGGTTACCCCGATGCTTGTAGCTAATCAAAGATTTTGTGCCAACACTAAGACTCGCTTATTGTACATAAGCTTAAGCATTACATACAACTTAATTTAATCGAAATTTTTCAACACAACATGTACGGTACATGAAATTATTGATACCAAACAATGCACATATCTACTTGCAAGCACGAGCCAGTGCTTGAATAAGTTATATAAATTACTATCAATACCGTACAGTATGTATATGTAGGGCCTACTGGTTGTTTTATAATTTATACATACTTTTTGCGATTAAATCATTATCATGTTCATTTAAAACTTCAGATTCCTTGGTGCTGTTGTAGGTTGACCTTCTGTTAACTTTCTTAGAATGTGGCATATTTTCAAACAAGGTAGGAACTGCATCTCTTTTTAATTTTTTTTCAGAGAAATTGTTGAATTGGCTCTCCTCAAAATGTTTCTACAAATAACCATTAATTTTGTAATAAAAAATTTCAGTAAATTATGTTTTTCCGGAAAAGCTGTGCAACACAAAACATTGTAATCACATCTCTGCTATTGACAATTGCTGATTAGACTACAGCGTAACAAAAACTGAGTTCTAACTCACTGTCCAGTCACAAGAATAAAAACTATATTTTTGAGCTAGTGCACCCAACCTGCTATTCTACTACTTTCAAAAACTGGGACTGTGAGATTGTTAATAAGCTAACATGTGTAACACTGTGTACACACATACAGTGATAATGATCGTATTGCTGTGCCTGTGCCAGTGCTAGCAGATATCTGGGTAGGTATGTACTATGTAGCTTATGCAACCTTACTTCACAAATTCTACTGTTTTTTGTTGCTTTCCATTTTGCCCTCCTGCAATTGACTTCCCAAGCTCGTTTTCTCTGAACTTCATTTTTTTTTGTTGGAAATCTATATAGCTTCAACCCTTTTTCGCTTCTGCTGGTGCAATTAGGAGCCGAACAAGAAGGCATCCTGATGTTGGCCTACCGGTACTACAGATTATTCCCAAAACATCATTAGTTGCCTACCAAGCAATAGCTTAAAGTACTGATATTATTCTCAAAAACAATATAAAACAACTCAAGGGTGAGCAAACGCAAATAATATTCATACTTACAGCCAAAAATCACGACTGTGCAGGCTTTTCCACTGACCCAGCATCACCTAGGCTAAGCCTACCTACAGGCACGCCATTGCTAGCACACTGCATATAGGCTACAAAGGTGTGAAAAAAACTTACTTTAAAAGAGTTTTCTTGCTTCTATGATATCTCTCCACTAGCAAATTAGGCTTAGACAGCTTTGTAAGCCATCGCAAACCTAGCAGTTTCCCAGCTTACAGCATACGAACTTCAGCTTTTTGGACACATTTTGAGCTCCATGTTTTGGCGGGAGATCCTGTCCGCGCAACTTATACGAAGTTATACGGACTTTGACGATCATGACATAAAAGTGTTTCCAAATTATTTTCTAAATCGGAAAAAAGCGAATGCACAACTTTCCGATTTACAAAATCAGAAAAATAAATAGGAAAAAAGTTTCTTATTTAGTACCAGTATCCTAAATCGGAAAAATAAATAAGAATAAAGTTTCTTATTTATTAAATAGGAAAAATAATTAAATAGGAAAAATAAAATAATTAGGAAAAAATAGGAAAAATAATAGAATAATTTTTCTTATTTACTAAATCAGAAAACAAAAATTTCTTATTTTGTAAAATCAGAAAATAAATAGGAAAAAAATTTCTTATTTAGTAAATCAGAAAAATAAGTAAAGCAAAAGTTTCTTATTTGGTAAATTGGAAAAATAGACAGGAAAAGAAATTTTCTTATTTAGTAAATCGGAAATATCAATGGGACGAAAGTTTCTTGTTTATTAAATCGGAAAAATTGATGAGATCAAAGTTTCTTATTTAGTAAAAAGCATTTCTAATTTAGCAAAATTTCTGATTTACCTAAATCGGAAAAAGTGAGCTTGAAATAAGCCAAAAAACAAGTGGAAAATTTGCAAATAATTTTTTTTCAAACGGCACCCCATACTTGAGCGATGGCAGTATTACAGTTTAGGAACAAATCTTTCTAACGATTGCTGCGGAAAGTGTAGTTGTGCAGACTTCACCTTTTGTACATTTTTTTTATTACAGAAAACTTTGCGTGGGTAAGTACCAAGTACCGCCTAAAAATTGAGAAATAGAAGTACCGCCGCTGTGGTACAGATACTTCTTTTCCAAAGTACCAACGGTACCGATGCTAAAAAAGTACCGCGGTGCTGTGGCATAATCAGGGCCGGTTTTACGCCGATTTGACCGATTTTATCAAATTGGGCCCCGCGCTAGTGTTTATTCGCATTCACCATTTCTATTTTCTCCTAAATTAAATAAAAAAAATTCAGCGTCTTCGTAGCTGTTAAAATTGATAAGGAAAAAAAGTTACGCATTTGTTTGATCACGTGGGTTTGCTGTTTACAAGAAAATACGTGTAGATAGTTTCAGGGAAGTTTCATCTTATTTTCAGTTGCAGCATTGTAGCGTCTATTTAAGAAAACATAGGGCCTATTCTACACCAAAAGCTCTAAGTCAGTGGTTTTTAACCTTTTTTACTTGCTGTACCCCTTTTGAATCACCAACTAATTCTCGCACCCCCGTTTAAATTGGAAAATGTTGGTGAAGAGCAATAAAAAGGTCTACCCGTCTTCAGATGTCCTATACTCCCGTGAAAATATTCCGGCGAACATATCGGTAAAATGGTTCATCATCCCCGCACTCCGTAGAAACATTTCTCGCATCCCTGGTTGAAACCCTGCTTTTAACCCTCGTCAAATGCTGTCGTCATTTTGAGTGTTCAAGATTTTGGTTTGTATTCTTTTTTGGGGAGGCTTATGTTCATTTAGATATCTTTTTATATTGTGTCGTGTATTTATTTAACTCTATTTAACTTTACCCCTTAACATTAGACCTGGGGCTGAAAAGCATCCTTTAGTTACTAAGCGTCTTAAACCTTAATGATAATATCAATAATACTGATTGGCACGTAAGCTAAAATGTCGAATATACTCCATTTAATAAAACCGAAAGCTTTGAGAAACCTTCAAGATTTACGGTAACAAAGTCAATAGAAGAAGCCTACAGTGCCAACAGCAGATCGAGTTAATTTGAAACAATTTAAGAACAAAAACCTCTCTGAGGGGTTCGGGGGCATGCTTCCCTAAATTTTTTTAAAATTTTGATAGAGTAATTGCAATTTTGATGCTTTTTAAAAAACTTGGTAATTTTTGTTTATTTCATGCTTTCGATCCGACTTCTTCATCAATTACGAAGCATTCTCGCTGGCCCATTTTCGATGCTTAAGGCTACGTAGGTTTATTTAGAGTTACAAATTTCGGAAAGGTGTAGTCGCAAATTATTGCTGTTCGCCACAACTTTTAACATATTACCGTAATGCTTTTCTTAAATTTGCAATTGCCCAATTTGCCTTGCTTGATACCAAAAAAACAAAACGAAGGAGCATCTACATTAAGCCTACCTTAAATTTGTTTTATAGCACGTATTAAATGGCTATTTTTTAGTGTGTATGCTATGGATGCTTTTTTTTATGAAATATAAACACCCACACATTTCGCAATATGAAAAGCAGGGGCCCCGCCAGCAGATTTCTAACTGGGCCCCGCAGTTCCTAGCACCGGCCCTGGGCATAGTGCGTAACACAAGCACAAAAATAATGACGATTAGTTCGCTGATACATCAATCGGAATCTGCAACAATAAAGGCTCCGGAGCTCTACGAGTATACTCACAACGAACGTCGTTCTTTTGACCATTTGGCTTTCATAGACGTAACAAAACGCCATAGTACTGCCCACCTATGATCGTAATTCGTAACTCCCAAAAAGCAAACACAAGCATTCATATTTTCTAAATTTAGATAGAAACGATGGTCAACTTCCCCCCATAACTTTCCAAAAGTAAAACGAATAAACCAAATTGCAGCAACAGCCAGCAGACTTAACAGTTTACTGGAAATTTTTTTAGACACTACCATTTGATTAATTTATTCTTAAAATGTAGTAAAAATTTTATATTCTGAAGAGGACCAAAAGCTATGGTCGAAAACGTACAAAATTTCCAATAAAATGTTATCGATACTAAGTCTGCTGGCTGTTGCTGCAATTTCGTTTAGTAAAACTACCTCTTCGCCGAAAATTTAAAACAAATCAACTTTTCAAGTTCATTTTCGTAATCAGCAGAAAAAGTTGCATTGAAAAAAGCCACGAAACAAAAGAAAACGGAAAAGAATCTGGGTGTCCTAATGTGGACCGGGCCTCAAAGGTCCGAAATTAGTGTTTTAGTCACAAAAGAGAATTATACTTCAAAGGAGTCAGTTTATAAGATTGCGTCCAGTTTGTCTAATATCCCTAGAACCACACGAACACGTTAACCTACACACAACTCCATATTTTATCACGGTCTTTTGCTTATCCTTCAGACGAAAGTTCTGCCCGATGTTCAAGGTGGTGTCGATAATTCGCAGAATAACTCGGTTCCATGTCTGCTTTTCCACCACGGTTTTGTGACTGATTGTAACTTCCCGCAAAGTGGCTCTGTTTCCTTCGAGACCATCAGACGAATTTTGAAGAAAAAGCACATGACTAACTATAGTTTAAAGAACGGTGTTATAAAACAATATTTACAAAACAATTAATATCTACAAGCCGTAAAAAATTCCGCAAAGCAGGGATAGATGAAGCGCAAATTAGCCAGGGATCACCGTATTTGGGACAAAATAAGTTGGAAAAAACACGTTGCAAATTCAATATTTTTTTCCAAACGGCGCCGCTTGATCTTGGTACAAGTAGCACTTGAAAAGAAAATGGGTAATAGACTAATCGAATGCTTTCTCGATAGAAAACAATACGTCTGTTTGAGCGGTTGTAGGTCTGATTTGAAATCGATCAAATATGGCGTAGCTCAAGGATCAAAAATCGGCCCACTGCTCTTCTTGATCTACATTAACGACCTACCGAATTCCGTTTACTGCATTCCCAGGCTGTTCGCTGATGACACTTGTTTATTGCTCGCTAACGCTAATTTGCACTCCTTACATGAAAACATAAACAACGAGTTAATCAATTGAAGTCACTGGTGTAAAGCGAATGAGTTGTCAGTTAACCCTGTTAAATCCAACGCAATGATAATCTCCCCAAAGCAATGCAACGCATACCCTACTACTTCGCTGCTATATGACGAGGTACCTGTCAAAATAGTCAACGAATTCAAATATCTCGGAGTAGTTCTACATTCCAAATTTGATTTTCATGCGCACATACAATTGATTGAAAATAAAATCTCTAGAGCTGTTGGAATTATAAGCAAACTCAAACACGTTTTTCCCTCTGATGCTCTGCTCAAGTTATATTACTCCTTATTTCATCCCTATCTCTTAAATGGACTCCCTATTTGGGGATCCACTTATAAAACATACCAAGCAAGACTTGGTGCTCTTCAAAATCGAGCTGTCAAACTTATTGGTGGTGGGAACTTCCGAGACAGTCCAAACTTATTTTATTCAAAATTAAACATTTTAAAATTACCAGACTTATTTAAACACGAAACTGCCAAATTAGTATATCGCTTTTTTCACGACGATCTTCCTACTACTCTTACACAATTATTTGTTAAAAACTCTTAACGTTACAAACCGAATCACCAGATTCACTAATAATCGTGAGATGACTCTATGCATCCCATCGTACACATCTTCGAAAATGCAACGCAGCATGAAGTATCAGGGCGTCAAAATTTGGAACTCTATTCCACGTCAATAAAGCTTTTAAAACAAAATACAAACAACACCTTATTGCTTCCTATCGTTAGTACCTATATGTTATTCATTTTCAGGTTGTCATACAGTCATAAAGCTTATAATTTATTTATTTTAAACTTATGTCTTTAATATCTACGAATCTTAGTAGATCTAGGGTGGCTTTCGCAGTCTCCCTGTCGCTAATAATTCACCAATGCTTTGCTTTTTTTTTGTATGTGTGTGTTGTTTCATGCCCATTTTTTTTTTCTCTCGGCGACAAATAAATAGTTTCTGATTTCTGGTATTGGGTAGGCGTTATTGAAGTCACTCAATGCCTCCATAAAATAGTGAACACTTGATCTACTTTACAGAAGTCTCGACACAAATGAAGCAACAACATAAGCTACACAAAGTACAAACAATACCAAAACTGTGCAACAATAGTATAGCGACCGATTGACAAGTCACAGTGAGAAACGCATTTCAAGTGCTCAGTTACAAGCAATTAAGCCACACTGACTTGCTATGACGAAACAAAAAACTTGGCAAAAGTTCCACAAATTTCTCAAAAGTTTTGTACAGATTATTATGGATCAGTGTGAATGAAATGATATTGCAATTATCAACGAACGGTGCAACAGTGAGGGAGCTATTTAGGCACCAACCCCCGGGAAGTGGGATAGTGCTGCTCTCCTTGGTTCGCACTAGAAGCCGTCGCTTCGTTTTTCCTCGAAGCTCGTTTAGCTCGCGCAGATTTCTCACTGAAAGAAAAGTGATTTTAATTGAAGAGTGTAGTTTTCAAGTGGCAATGCGACTGAACAACCAGCTGAATAAAACACAATAACTGTGGAGGAAGGAAAGCACACAGAGGATTTTACAGTTTAGCAAAACTTATGCCTTCCGCTTTTCTTTCGCATAAAGTTCCCTGTATTGCCCACACCGACGCAAGCATCCTCTTTCGCAATTTTCACAAAACGACACAGATTAATTTCATAGCAAAAACTTTTTCAAAGACGCAGAATCTGCTGACATGTTTCAAAATCGAATAAACGAAACAACAAGTGCGAAATGATCCATACATCCCCTTGCAAGTTGCAACCAACTTCATATGACCATGTTACGTCAGCCAAGTCGGTCTCGCACATATCGGCTGGTTGGCGCACTGGGTTAAGGGTATCGGTGCGAATGAGTTCGATTCCCGGACTGGTCAAAGGTCACCAACGGCTCGCCACTGCTGTGATGCTTCTTCGAAGCTGTGAGTTTAGGCACCAATACAGCCACTCGTTAGACGCTTCGACGTAATATCGCGAGTATAATGATTTGATTTTGAATCGCGAACTCAGTATCATAACAAAAGCATAAAATAAATTGCAAAGTTTGACAATGTCAACGTCTACAGGTCATCATCTTTCATACTTACCACGAAGCTTATTTGGGATTGCACAATTCAACAGCAATCATACAACCGCACGGTCTGCTTGTCACAAGCAATTCAGGCGAAATGGCAAGGTAGTAAAATGAAAACAGTGATGCAACCGGCTGGAATGAAAATCGGTGAGGATTTGAAAAAAAACACTTATCAACTTCTGGGGGACAAAGCCCCCCAGACCTCCCAAAGGGTGCTTTGCTTTTGTATGTCCAGAGCTTTCATTTTATGGAGAGAAAAAATTTGTATTTTGCGAAATTTGCTGTCTTTTAAGACTACTTCGCTTAAAAACCTTTTTTCGCATGAAAACGGGGTTCGAGTTAAAAGCTGCATGTGCCTAATTTGCCCAAATGCCCATAGCATAACTTCTCCGCATTAAAAATGTCTACATAGCTGCACTTTTGTAAGTACTTCAGTTTAATAAATATTTTCATAGCTACGATCCTCGATGTGTACGACCGCAACCGGGGGTCAGGGTGCAGAGCCCCCAGCCATCAACGGATTTTTACGGTTTTCATGTATAAAACACTAATTTTTGCAGGCTTTTCTATGGAAAAAGGACATACCGGTAGCTGCAGTGAGTGCAGTCACTACAGAAAATGCAAAAACATTTTAGTAGTCCATGTCTAAAAGCAGGAGCTACGCTAAAATAAATGAAAGGAGGCTGCAGTCACTATTAACTTAAGTAATTGCAGACTAACAGTAGGGTTTTAGCAGCTTATTACAGGGTCAAGAGGGTGGCCATGGCACCCTTCCCCCTGCATGCGCTTATGCTGCTACCACACCGCAATTGAGGCTGCAATGGCGCAGCGATTGAGAATACGTTTAATTTAATACAATAATACTGCTGCATAACAAGACTATTGAGTTTGTGTCACAGTCATACTGAGAAGAGCGCTTAGGAACCGTCAACCGAACGCCTATGATTGCAAGCCAAGTAAGCTACTATTAATTTAATTAATTTTGATGATGTTTCTTAGCAGAGCGATTTTCTAAAAACCAGCCCAGTTAACGGCGCTGCAAAACGAATAGTTAGGAGCAGTATGTGATCAAGGCATCAAACAGTTGAAACTCTAATTTTTCGATTTCCCAAATTTCAATTAACAATTGTACGAAAACGTCAAGAACTGCAGTTCCCATGCACGAAAAAAAAAAAAAAAGATTACGAGTACTCTAGTAATCCAAAAGTTTAGACACGGATAAAATTTAAACACTACTACTGCTGCTCCTTTATTACCAAGAGTCAGAAATTAATTCAATTTTTGCAGTATGAGAAAATTGGGGCAGGGATTTTATATCATGTGTTTGGGTCATGTAAACGCCATGCCAACGATTTTCTGTCTAAGAGCGATGTGCGCGCTAGATCTAATGAGTCAGACAAACCATTTCCCTCTTCAATATCAAAAACACGACACTTAAGAAAAAATATGCCATTACATTCTGATTATAGCATTAATCACAATAGCGAAAGGCATTACAAATTGTTATCGATTAGTTTCACATGATATGCATTGTGTACCCCCAACCCCCTCTAATACCCCCCTAAATTGTCTCAACGGATTTGGACAATTCACCACAATGACTTTTTTGTGGACAAAATCGGCGAAACTCGCCGAAGAGCGGAAGATTTGCATCACTAAGTGACGTGTTGTACCAGAAAATATATTGCAGTGATTTCGAGCATATTAATCAGAGCTGCTATACGGCTTCATTTCATTCCCATCGCGATCATACCTGAAGTACGCGATGGAAGCGATCAAAATTGTGTTTAAGCAGCGTAACATTTCTTTCACGCATTATTTGGAATGCTGTTGAAATGTGCAATTTCCTGAGTGGAAAGCGGAAGTATGCTACTGGTTTTTGCTTGCATCTATGTAATATTAATACCGAGACAAATCAACCTTCATGTCACGTGATTCGACGAGTTCATATAACCCTCATGCATTCCTACTAACCGTGTTCTGTTACGTTTCGTAAACTTGTCAGCCCCGGCGTCCAGATGCAAATCTTCTTCATCTTGCAGCGCCGCATCCAAGGCAGCCTGTACCTGAAACATCACAAAACTCGCTTATCCTGCTCCGCAAAAATATTAAAATGTGGAAAACTTTCCACAAAACAACCAACGCTTCGATGAAAATAGTTTTACTGACATGAGGAAGCATGAGGACAGAAATCGCCTCATTACATTGTCAGTGCAAAGCCATCAACATCTGCTAATCTATTACTATTTGCATAAAGACATTACCGAACATAACAAACTTGAAAAAAGCAACCCATCAAATTAAAAAAAACTAGCGCAAACTCGCAGCCGAGGTCAAAATTTTTGAATAGATGCGAGTTTATAAACTTGTCGCGTCAGCGAGCAAATTCACGTGGCGTCGCGTCAGCGAGCAAGTTCACGTGGTTACGAACTTGTCGCGTCAGCGGGCAAGTTCACGTGGTTACGAACTTGTCGCGTCAGCGGGCAAGTTCACGTGGTTACGAACTTGTCGCGTCAGCGGGCGAGTTCACGTGGTTACGAACTTGTCGCGTCAGCGAGCAAGTTCACGTGGTTACGAACTTGTCGCGTCAGCGGGCGAGTTCACGTGGTTACGAACTTGTCGCGTCAGCGGGCGAGTTCACGTGGTTACGAACTTGTCGCGTCAGCGGGCGAGTTCACGTGGTTACGAACTTGTCGCGTCAGCGGGGCAGCATGGAGAGTCACCGCTACCCCGTCTCTTGGAAAAAGCCACATCTGAAGTGTGTAACACAATGTTAAAAACGCAGCAATCTTTGTGAACTTTGGCCAATTGCAATTTGCCTCCAAACATCTTTCCACTCATCGCACTCTTGGTCTGTCACCATTAAAACTTACCTTCGGTGCAACAGTGGGGCCGATGTAGTCCTGTGTGGTGCGAGTGGGGAGATCAAGTTCAACCAGCAAAATATTGTCCCCTCGGTAACGGGGGTTCGTACCTACAGCAGCGGCCATCTTAGCGTATTGTGACGTGGGTCGGTAGTTCCCCCCATGGGCACTTTGCGGCCTTTTCATCATTCCTTGGCTGAAAACAGTTCAAATTTAGAAGCATAATTTATTAACTATCTACATTACAACATGCGTTTCATGGCGTATCACACAAACGGATCTCCATCGAAGGACGTAATATATTTCTTGAAAAAATTTATCAATAGAAAGCAATCCATCCTCTAATCATCAATTACTGTATTAAGTGACGCGAACAGCATAACACAGCCGGACATTCACACAGCGTCAAGTCATTCATGTCATATTCACAGTGAGCTGCAGCTACTCTATTATCAGTTCATAGATGAGACACCTCATAAGTGCATTTGTTCGCCATATTATTCACAAACAGCAAAATATATCGCGTTCAAGAGGAAACACCGACATCTGATGCAAAGCGAGTAAAATGACGTCACAGAGCGCTTGAATCATTAACGTGTGACAATTACATTGATTAATTACTTGACAGCTTTCCTCCGTAACAACCTCTCCAAGCTAGTCAAACACCATAAGACTAAACCTCTGAAAGTCAGGAAACACTAAACTAGGCCAAAATGGACAAAGTTTTTTATTATTTCTTGAACTTTCCACAAAGTTGTAGTTGACTATATAAGAAACCAAAATGTGAAATTTTTTTTAAAAAGTAATGATGCCTTACGGTCGGACAGTGCGTTTCTATGGTAACCCATACCGATTTTTTCCTAAAATCATATTAAATTGTAAGTCATTGGTGCTAGTCAAAATGATCGCATTTATATCTGTCTCGAGAGAGAAGTTTGCTCAATTTTTTTACTTGAAATAGTTGTAGGCTTACCGTAAAAGTTGCATTTTGGTCTAGAGGAAGACCGAAAATATTTTCACGTTGTTTCACGTTATGTATGCATACACATAGCAAGAAAAGGCAGAAAACACTCTTCAATAATATTCTATTTTTTACGTGTAGAAAATTGGTAGTAAGTTTAATTAAATTTTTAACCAATTATGATCTTACCTTACTTTTACGTCAGTCTTAGGATTAGGCCCAGTTTATGTCCCAAATTTCTCTTCTTGTTACTATTATTATTGACTATCTGTGATTAATACTGCAGATCGATAGGTATGAGAGGTTTCGAAAGATTTGATCCTCATAAAAAGAGCCGCAGAAACAATTAAGAAGGTACACAAAGTGTTTTCGGGGGGTTCTGATATACAAATATTGCTTCAGTTGGTTTGTTGTGTGGATGAAACTTCGTTTGGAGGCGGGAAGATGTTAGTCGATGAATTGCTGCATTTCTTTTTCGATTAGTGTGAAATTTTGCGGAGATACGGTGTAGTTTGAAGGTGATGTAGTTACAAAATTGCGTTTGAGTTATTGAACGATGGGAAAATTTTTAGTTCAAGAATTGTGTAATGCACCTGTTTATAAAACTGGGAAGATATTCATTTTTCACAAGGGTTGTTTTAATTAATTGCATTCAGTATGGATTCGCATGTATGAAATCCACGTGACAAAAGAGAGTGGAAGGAGGTTATTGACTAGATTGTGTTTCTAGCGAACGGGAGAAACTAGAATATTTGAGGAGTTCGGTGTAGCCTAGGTAAGTTTACGGTAATTGGTAAGTATCCTACTGATTTTAATTGTGGAGTGAGATTTTTAACAAAAACGTCAAGAAAGGCTAGAGAATTGTTTAATCCTATTTACTTCGTGGATTGGATTTGTTTGTGTATGCTATTCAGGTTATTGAGGAAGATATCGACAGAGGTCGGTACTGTGCAGGTGGCAAAACAGCCATCTACACATTCGTAAAAGAAACCAGGTCGGTTATCTAGTTGTGAAGCAGGAGTCGGCAACCTTTTTGTATCCGTGGGCCAAAAACAACCAACGCTGGTCATGGCGGGCCGCACTGCTGCTTCTGCATTTACTTCTGCTTCTGCATCGTACTTCTGCATTTACAATACACCTATGGAAGATTTAATTTTTGAAAAACGATTTCAAAAACGAGTATTTACGGTTTACAAGCCAGCTTCTGGGAGAGATACGTCAACGTCTGGCAAGTTGGCAAGAATTCGGCCCGCAACCAGTTCCGCGATGCCTTAAAATCTACCAACACTTCGTACGTTTATGCAGGAAGATCGCGGGCCGGATAAAATTTGCTGGCGGGTCATGAGTTGCCGACCCCTGTTCAAGTGGGGGATTTCGAGGGCTTCATCGATGGCATAGTTCATGATAACGTGAGCCATCAAATATCCAATTGGCGAGCTCATGATTGTCATGCCATGGAGTTGTTTAATAGATGTTGTCAAATTGGAAAACAGTAATTTGGATAGACCAGGATAAAAACTTTTTAGTCGGTTTTTGTTGAGACCATTCTGTTCATTTCAACAGTTTTTGAAGATGCCGACTAATATAAGTTGTATGGTAAGTGTGAATGAGATATTATCGTTAAAACCACCTTTGACATCAAATGATGTCGTCGGCTCGTCGTCGTTTGGCGGGGCATCTCTTCCAAGACAGATGGAAGGACCAAGGCCGAGGGTTTATCCTTTTACCACCCTGGCCACCAAACTGCTTGGGTCAGATGCTGACTGTAAGGGACTTCAGCCAGCATCTTGTTTCGTCATCCAAAACCATTAGACCAAACATACCTCGGGGTGCTCGATGTATGGGACACTGTGAAATGATGTGATCTGCGGTTTGTTCACTGGCACCACACTCACAATTCGCTAGAGGAGCGAGACCCCATTTGTACATGGACGAACAAAAACGTCCAATACCAGAACGCAGACGGTTGAGCTTGACCCAGGCTGCCCTGGGCAGACCCATACCCAAGGGTCTGGAGCTAGCCTTGGGAATGAAAGCGTGGAGTGACAATGCGTTGGCGGAGTACTCCATGTCCCATTTCGTGTTCGTCCACTCGGCTGCACGGACGTCCATCTCAGAAAGACTGTCTAGTAATTTCCGAGCAGCAGGTACAAATGAGCGTCTACATTTCAATCTCTCCCTACATACGTCCTGTGACTCATGAAACTGGCCATGTAAAATGTGGTCAGGGTCCAGGGAGCTGCGGTTGGCTAGCGAGAGTGTCGCTCCTTGGCGGCGAAGCTCAGCTGGCTGGATGCATGAAAGAACCGGAAGGTAGACCGATGGAGTGGGACGCAGGCACCCAGTGACAATGCGCAAGGCGTCATTTATTACACTGTCGATAAGCCGTATGTGCACGCTGCGGCACCAGACTGGTGCGCAGTACTCGGCAGTCGAGTAGACCAGAGACAGGGCAGCTGTGCGTAATGTCTTAGCGCTAGCACCCCAACCTGTTCCGGCAAGTCGCCTCAACAGTGAGACGCGAGCACTTAACTTCTTGCGCAATGCTTCCAGGTGAGGACGATATGTGAGCGATCTGTCCAGTTTGACCCCAAGATAAGTGGGAACTGGACAGAAAGGTAAGGTCTTACCGATGTTACAGACCTTAAGCTCACGCTTAGCCTCTCGATTGTGGAGGTGAAAGGCCGTCGTCACCGTTTTAGTGTGGCTAAGCTTCAATCGCCAGGTCTGGAGATATTCCGAGAGTGTAGTCATGTCCTGGCTTAGAGTCCTTTCCAACTCCTTCCATTCTCCAGATGTATGAAGTATCTCCAGGTCGTCGGCATAGGCGAACTTCTTGGAGGTTATGGAGGGGATATCATATGTATAGATGTTGAAAAGGAGGGGGGCCAGGACCGATCCCTGGAGGACGCCATTTCTCAGGCGTCGTAACCTGCTAGGCTTGCTGTCGCCAGTTGTAAGGGTGAAGCTTCTGTTGCGGATCAGCTCCATAATCATACGAACCATGTGCTTGTCCGGCAGAAGCCGCAACAGCTTGCAGGTGAGGCCACGGTGCCAGACAGTGTCATAGGCAGCTGTCAGGTCGATAAAGACGGCACCGGCCTTCTTTTTCGCTTCAAATGCATTCTCAATGCTTTGCGTGAGCAAAGTGACTTGATCCACGGTGGATCTTCCGCGTCGAAAACCCGCCTGTTCCCGTGGGAGCAGGGGGTCAACAAGAGGTTCGACGCGGGCGGAGATAAGTCGCTCGAGAATCTTGTAGGGAACACAGAGCAAGGAGATCGGACGATAGCTCTTTGGGTCCTCTACCGGTTTCGAAGGCTTTGGGACCGCTACTACTAGCGCTCTTCTCCAGATCTTAGGAATTTTGAGGTGGTGCAGGCAGGAAAATAGGAAGCCACGTAGCCAAGATTTTAAGCTGGCTCCAGCATGGATTATTAGCTCCGGACAAATGGAATCAGGTCCAGGAGCTTTGCCTGGTTTTAAATGTTGGAGGGCAGCAGCGAACTCCCGATGGGAAAAACTCCCAGAGACATTCGCAGGATGTAATGGCTCAGCCCTCCAAAGGTCAGACACTTCCTGCAAAACGAGCCGAGATGAGCGTCGATTCACACCTTCGTATTTCCCGTTTTTAACCAGCTGAGAAGCAATAGCATCAGCTGAAACGGGACATTGACGAGGGGATTGTCGTGACCTACCAGTCAAGTTGTTTATAGTATTCCATGCCAGCCGGCTGGAGTGCGAAAAGTCAATGTTGCGGACCGTCTCTGACCAGCGATTTCTCCGCTTCCCGTCGAGCCTTGTGAGTAGGGCTGTGGCAGCCCTATCCGAATCAGGGCCCCCAGGTGACTGCAGGAAATGCTGATAGAGGTCTTCACACTCCGCATCTCAGCAAGGTATGTGGTTTGATCGTCGACCACGAGGGATGCATTTCTTCGCCGCAGTGCTTATTACCTTGCAAAAGCACTGGTAAACCTGATCGATGTTTTGAGATTCAGGTGGCGGTATACTCTTGGCCAGTTTGTTGGTTAGGTTAGAATAGTGGTCCCAGTTGGCCTTGCGGAAGTTCCATCGCTTTACAGGCTGGCTCGGTTTTGGATGAGCAAATTTGGGTGGACTTATAAGCAAGGGTCGGTGCTGTGACCTTGGGAACTTTCCTAAGATACGTCTGTCAGGTAAGCGACTGTCCAAATCGACACTGGCAAATGCAAGATCTGGGTTGGTGTCTGTTTTCCAGCGGCCAGAGTGGAAACTGGCGGCCTCCTTGGGGCTATATAGCAGGGTGAAGTTGTTGGCACTGGCCCAGCCAGCCAGGCATTCACCATCTGGATTGTTATTATTATAGCCCCAGTCAACATGGTGGCAGTTGAAGTCGCCAGCATAGAGGCAGGGATGGGGGAATGCTGGAAGATCAGATGCTTGCATCCGTGTTGAAGGGGGTTTGTAGACGTTGACTATTTTATAGTTATCAACATCCACGCACACCCACTCGATCTCCGATGTTGGTGGGGACTGGTCGATTAGGATCCACTTCCGACGCTCATGAACAAACGTAGCAAGACCATGCTTCCTGCTCAAGGAAAACCCAGCTAGATGGTAGCTCGAAAGATCTAACCTTTCTACCGAGGTGCAATGGGTTTCCTGTAAGAGGATGACGAGTGCCTCACACTGTAACGCAAGATGATGCAACACGCTCATCTTGCTTGCAGTGAGGCCTTCGATGTTCAGTTGGAGAATGCTGGGTCTTTGGAACTTGTTGACGGTGCGCCGAAGATGCGCATCGCCCCGTCCTGAAAAGGACGTTAGCCGCTGCCCAGCTTGAACATCGTTAGGTGTCTCGCCGTTAAGGCAGATTCGGTTTCTGTCAGCCAGATTAAATAGCGTAGACAGAGTAACGCTCCGGGCTACGGGAAAGCATCTGCCATCCGGAGCAAAGTCGTCGGCTAATACAGTTAGAAAGTTGAAGAAGTCTATGGGGTTAGTAGAGTAGGGGAGACCAGGGCTAAAAGTAACAGGGGCAAGTTGTAACAACGCTAATATTTCCTCAAAAAAAAAATTAAATAATTTTGTTTTTCTCCGGTTACCATTTCCCAAGAAGCAAGATACTGGCAAAGTTTTGCATCGCTAGGTGCAAAATTGTTGTGGTAATAGCGAAAAATAGATTTTGGCGAATAAAAGTAAAATTTTTGAGTTTTAAGTTTTTATTTCCTGGTGACATACCAGGCGACAGAGAGCAAAGGCGATATCATTACAAACTAGGTTATTGATTAGGTGTATTGTGTTGTGATGGTTTTTAAAATTGCTTTGCATTAAAAGACCAATTTTTTAACTTTTTTAACCTACCTGCTGTTGGGGTTAGTTGTAACACTTTTCTCGGGGCAAGTAGTAGCACAATAAATACTATTATTCAGGGCTGTTTAAGAATATTTGTCTTTTAATTTTATTTTATAAACAAACATGAGAGAATATAAAAGAAAAACTGATCGTGGCAAGACACCTAATGAGCTTATGAAACAAGCTGCTGAAGACGTGTGATAGTAAGAAATTTATCAATCCGAGCGACAGCAAAACAGTACAATTTGTGCCATGTTACTTTACATCGATTTGTTAAGAACATTAAAGGTAAGTCAAAGTGTGGCATCCCATGTATACAGTATGTATTTTACTGGTAATGGTGTGGCCTATTGCAATTAGACTAGCGTTTTGCTGATAGTGATATGGTAGAAAAGTTAATAGTCTAGCCTATTCGTATCACGTAGAAATGTGGTGGAATACTGGGCGGTTTGTCTAAAAGTCCAGCTTTAATGTGGAATACTGGGTGGTTTGTCTAAAAGTCCAGCTTTAATGCTATTACATACCGTAATCTCGTGTTGCACAATGATGGTGTTTTTTCCTGCTGCTTTGATTACCCAGGACCAAACAGTAAATGCTGTTGCTAATATTTTCTTTTTATTTTTGTAGCTACTTCATCTTCAGAAAATGAAATTATGCAAAATTTGGAACATTCATCTTCTGGCTCTTCAAAACATCGCCAGGTTTTTTCAGACGTACAGGAAAAAGTGTTTTCAGAACACATCACAACACTTTGTGATATGTATTTTGGACTCACTCCCAATAATGTGAAAGAACTGGCATACAAGTGTGCAATTCATTATAATATCTCAGTGCCAGAATCATGAAAAGCCAATAAAAAAGCTGGTGAAGATTGGTTTTCAGGTCTCATGAAAAGAAATCAGGAACTATCAATTAGATGTGCAGAAGCCACCAGTTTGGCCAGAACTACAAGCTTCAACAAACATAACGTTGCATCTTTCTTTGATAAACTTGGTGAGGTGTTAAGTCGCTACAAAATAAATGCGACCAACATTTGGAACCTGGATGAAACCAGCATTACAACGATTCAAAAGCCTCGTAAAGTTGTGACACGAAAGGGCAGTCGTCAGGTTGGGTCTGTTGTTTCAAGAGAGAGGGGAGAGTTAGTGACCATGTGTCAGGCTGTGAGTGCATCTGGTAATTCTGTACCACCCCTTTTGATCTTCCCTCGTAAAAATTACAAGGATTGGTTTATTTGCGGTGGTCCAGCTAGCTGCAAAGGTGCTGCAAATGATTCTGGATGGATGCAGGAAGCTTAAGACATACAATTCATGCACCACTTTATTGAAAATGTGCGCCTAAATAAGTCAGCTCCAGTTTTGTTGTTACTCGACAACTATTCCGCGCATCTGTCTATTGAAGCTCTGAACCTGGCTAAAGACAAGGAAGTTGTTTGTCTTTCTTTTCCTCCTCATACCACACATAAACTTCAGCCCTTGGATGTATCTGTTTATGGCCCCCTTAAAAAGTATATCGCTGCTTCTCAAGATGCATGGATGAAGAATCACCCAGGGTCGGTTATGTCTATTCATGATATGCCAGCAATATTAAGAGAAGCTACGCCAAGAGCCAACTCGGCCACAAATATTATAAATGGATTCAGAAGAACTGGCATTATGCCATTGAACCCTCAAGTCTTTGAAGACCATGAATTTGCTCCTGCATCAGTTACTGACAGGGAATGCCCTACTTCTGAACCTGTCAGACCTGAATCACCAGTCAACAGAGGTGAAGCTGCATCTGACTGGGCCCCAACCACTTCTGCTTCATCCGATCATCCTTCAACCTCTTCTGCTTTATTCGATCATCCTTCAACCTCTTCTGCTTCATCCGATCATCCTTCAACTTCTTCTGCTTTATCCCATCATCCTTCAACCTCTTCTGCTTTATCCGGTCATCCTTCAACCTTTTCTGCTTTATCCGATCATCCTTCAACCTCTTCTGCTATATCCAATTATCCTCCATTTATTTCTGCAGATTTTGATCTGCCGCCATCCACTTCTACAGTATTTCCTCAATCCCCAACAACCTCTGCTGCTTCTGATCTTACCCCATTCTCTACTAATCCATTCAAACACCTCATAGGAGTGATCAGAGTGCTTTTTCTCCAATAAGGATTATTGGAGGTTTGCCCGAAGCAAAGCCGAGAAAATCTACAGCAAAAAGAAGAAGAGGAGGGCAGAGTGCTATTTTAACTGACACACCGGTTAAAAAGAAACTCGAAGAAGAAAACCAAAAAGCAACTCAAAATAAAAATTTTAAACGACGAAAACTAAGCTTTCCTAAAAAGAAAAAGCCGAGGAAAAGTTACAACGAAGATTGGCATTGTTTGATATGTGGAGACTGTTATGCTAACAGCAGACCTGGAAAAGAATGGGTCAAGTGTGCACAATGTAATGGCAGGTCCCATTTTGATTGTACTGAAGGACTTTCCAAATATTGCTGCCACCTTTGCTCCAAATGAAGAAACCCATTTAGCTCTTGTCTTTAGGCTAGGTGCCCAACTTTGAATCAATTTGATGCTGTAAATAGATGTACATAGAGTTAATGTTTTGATACGTTGTTTGTGAAAATGAAAAAAAAATCTGTGAACATGAGCAACCATCTTGTAGCGTTGTATGTGACAATGTTAAATTAGGTCAACAGTAGGTGTTGCCAATCAAAGTTATTTCTTATTTTTGCCAATTTATGGATGAAAATAGTACTGTTACAACTTGCCCCGGGTGCTGTTACAACTTACCCCGGTGTACGAAGTAAGTTGTAACAGATAACGCCATCTTTTAAACTCCAATATCTCCTAGATGTGACTCCGTCCTCACTAACTTTTTGGAATATAGTGTACCCACGTAGTTTACCTTCACGTGGCGTTTCAACCGACTCGATACCTCGTCTCAATATTAAATTATAGCATGAAATATAAAAAGTGTTTCAACTTGCCCCGGTCTCCCCTACTGCCCAACGTTACTAAGAAACTGGAATAGTTAACGGCACATTCGTGATTATAGAATCCACAGCAGGAGAGCATTGGTGTTATACATACCCCAGGTTTGCGGAGTTTGGTTACTCCGTATAATGAGGGGGTTGTTGTTGATGTCGGGTGGATTCGGGAGTGTATATCATTACCAAGTATAAAATCCCTGATGATGTATACTCCAGAATTTATTCGTGCTGTTCGACAAACGCTAAAAGCAAATGCAACCTCAACGGAAAACGTCAATGAACAATCATTACCGGTAGCTGCAAAAAACTGCTACTGGTATTGGAATTGAACTTTAGGCTACTTTGCAATGCATGTTAAAGCTCGTAACAAAGTGGACTTTGTACTTTCTTATGATGAATATTGCATGGCATAAATGTCAAAGCAAGGAAATACTGACAGGGTAAAACTCACGCGAAATCCGTTAAGGCTACTGCTTTATTGCCAAGAAATTATAATGGAAAAGCCAGGAAGGATGTTGCTTCATAACTTTTTATCTTCACCCTGGCCACACAGAAATTTAACTGGAGTGTGACGTTGCTGTCCACGTCCCGCAAAGTTAAAATTCTTTAAAGGATATTTATCCGGAAGGATCACCACTCCTTAAAGTCAGTCATTCGAAAGGATAAATACATCTATTCCTGAGGACGGCTGATGAGTGGCTAATAGCCCAAAGCAGCGCTGTGCCGCTCTATGGAACGTGCTGGAGGTGTTTTCACCTGTCAGTAATGGAAGCTGTTATAGCCCCCGACCCGGCAGCAAGAAGTCGCCATGACTTCCCTTTAAGTAGGCCAGAAAGGACGTTGCTGTAGAGCTTACGCAAAATAAAAGCGCAACAACAAATTATCAATTTTTCGTTTTCAACTTACAACTCTTTTTATAAGCAAAATAGAAGAAAAGTTCCTATTAGAGCAGATATAAACATGTTGCTTCTGAACATTTTGATGTAAAATTTAGCATGGTAGCAACAGTGGTTTCCGAGTTATTTCGATATAATAAAATTTTCACTTACGTTGCTATGAAAACGCGCTGTCCAACTGCAAAACGTCATTAATTTTGAAAAAAAATTCATATTTCGGTTTCGCTTTGACCATCTACAACTTTGTGGAAAGTTCAAAGGTTCTACCAAAAAACAAATTTTTGGCCCTATTTTTGCCCCAGTCTAGGAAGCACCCATCTGTTTCTCAACAAGTTTGTTGCTCAGCCGTGAAGCTTACATAGAAATCATTATTCGCATTTTCCAAACAACAAATAGACAAGTTGTGGCGAGCACAGCAACCTATCCAAATGCATATTTTTTGAGTTTGAAAAGTGCACGAGCTTACAGCGTCATTATTAAAGTTTTGATGCAACCCGATGTTGAAAATACAGTGGTGCAAAAACATCGATGGCCCACAAAAATTGACAAGCCAGAATAATTGCGTTTTCCGAACAAGTTGATTTGACGCAAATCAAATGTTTGATGAACAACACTTCTTACTTGCCAAAGTTGCTCAGAGTCTGAATTTCATAATCGTCAGTTTCATCATTGTACGCGATGCGCTTCTCTAATTTGCTCCGCTCCTCCAGTGGAATGAAATTTTCAATGATCAGCGATCTCAATTTCAACTCTCTCGTCATCTAAACACGATATTATTGAAACTGAGCAAACGACCGAATCATCAACGACGATAACGATTTTCACTACAATTATTTTTTATTCTGTTATCAGAAGAATGTTACGAATACAATAATAAGCATGATAGTAAGTGGCTTTGTTGAAGTTTTAACTTTAAAGAACAAGCAATCAGGTAATTACAGTAATATCAGCCTCTCTTGTGCAACCTTCGCTCACAATATAAATTCGTATTTCAACGTTTACGTAGGCACACAACAGACATAGACCTGTAAACGTAACCAAATTCTATTAAATATTTATAGTTGCACTTTTGCTCTAATTAGCCTATAATATCTTACAAAACAAAATTAAACTCTAACAAATGTATACATTGTAACTGGCATAGTTACAAACCACAAGCAAAAAATTCCTTCTCGGCATATATGCCTTCGAGCACGTGTCGGTCACATCTACTTTTTAGTGAAAAGTTTTGCGTCAGGTGTAATGCATGGGGGAAAGGAAACGGTAGAGAAGGCTGATATCATAGGGATAGAGGTATAGCTTGTAATGAATAAAAAAAAGTTTATTCGACTACTTGAGCGCAGTGCTTGATATTTGTACCTACGGATCACTACACGAGCTCAATCAAAACAGAACAAGATGCGAACCTCTGTTTGAGCGATCTCTACTTCTTCTTGATCTTGAGCGTGGACCCTCCGCAAATCTTCCAGTTCCCCTTTAACTTGTTGGAGTTTCGCGTACATCTGCAGCATATAATGATCATAAATTTAATGGCCCAAATCCTTCAAGCTATACAATCAATTTGGTGGACGTTGCCTTACCGGCAGGATTTAAATCAGCTTAATTCCAACAATTAGATCAAGATTGACATTTTAAGACTGAAGAATCAGGATCGGTATTTAGTCAAATAATTACATCATCATCGCAACTGTTGTGTTGCGTGAGTTATCAAGATACGAAAGTTCACACCACAAACCCGTGACGCACACCTATATATCAAGTGAGTATAAACAAGATGATCAATTTTATGGTTTTACACGAAGATTAAATGCATGTATGGATTAATCAAGCGAAAAATAGTCGAATTGAACTAATGAGGCGTGGCCGATTGCAAGCACAACATGACGTCACCTTTTTCAACTTTTTTGTCTTGCTATCAACCTCCTGTCTCAGTGAAGTGTAATTTTCCTGCATGTCCATCGTCGATTCCTCCTTCATCATTAACTGTTGCTGCATCTTCCTCTCCAAGCGACGTTGCTCCGTCAGCTCTCTCCTCCTTTCTTCGAGCTCTCTCTCCTGTTCGTTCGTGTGATCCACTATCGTCCGCCCTCCGACAAGCAACTTACTCTCCATAGCCTGCATGAAACGTGATGAGGTGAACATGATGTGATGTCAATGATCACCACCACATCAGTGACACTGCTGCTGAGGGACTCAAGTTCCACAGATCTTCAATTCACGCGCATATGACCAACAACAAATTCAGCAGATGCTTCATACCATCACACAACACTTAAGTGACTAAATACGATAAGAAGCAAAATTGTTTGGATGCTTAAAAAGATCCAATATATCAAAAATCTGTTATCAATCGATTTGACGCAGGGAATTTATCGCATCCAATATTCTAACCGGCAATGCTATCTTGCATAACCAAAACAACCGCTCAATGCCTTGCAAGATAAGACCAAAATTGCGACAATGAGATTGCTAATTTATTTGATTTCATCGTTTCTTGTCGGTTCAATTGTTCATCATAAGTGTAATTAGAATTATGATCCCACCTCATACATCCCAAGCCATAGCAACTGAGAGAAACGAATTGTTAGGATCAAATAAATCAAAAAAGCAATGAATGCAAGGCGAGATTTGTGTAGAATTGGCAAGTGCAGAAAACACATTGCAAAAAAAGTAAAGCAATGATGAGAGCGTAATAACCGAGAAGACGAAAAACAGATCTATAGAAAATTTCAGATCAACATGATGGTCTTCCAGCACAGAGTGTGTTGCGCTCACATCTATCTTTGCAGCGAGCTTCTCCTTCGCATCCTGTTGTTTCCGAAGTTCAACCAACTTCTTCTCATTCTCCTTCACCAAGCGAGCTTTCTCCTCCTCAGCGATAGACTTATCCTGCAGAATCCGCTGTTTCTCCGCTTTTAACTCCGCCTGTTGTTTCTCCGACAAATCATCTGTGCACAAGTTCAATCAATTAGTTCCTAAATCCAAGACGTCATTAATGCGATAGGCAAAGTGCAAAATCATCAAGGCGACGATTTAGAGAAGCGGAAGTAAAAAAGGTGATAGTGAAAAACCTCAGAGGAAACCGCCTAAAACAGTTCAACACTCCCCAATTCTCACCATCATCATCATCTTCCTCCGAGCTCCCACTCTCTCCTGCTTCGTTCCTCCCTTTCCGTCTATGACCACCACGCTTCCCTCCTTTCGTTCGACTTTCCAAGTTCGCTTTTAATCTTAAGAAAATGCGTCAAAATCTACAGCGTGGATTTGCACATGGTGTAGTGAAAAAAATTTTTTGGAGTTTCAAGAAAGTAGTTTCCTCATTTGTGGCAAATGGGCCAAAAATGATACTGAAAATGGTTTTGGGGTGTTCCCCCCAGATGGCCTACCAACCGGGCCAAATATCCTCCTAAATTAACAATTACCATAACTTCCTAACCGCTCATGCTAGAAGGTCGAATTAGGGCTTGAAATTTATGGAGTTGTGCACTTTGATTTAAATCTAAAGCTATTGACGACCTATTATTAACACCAAAATAGTTAAATTTTTAAGGGGTGCAGTTTCTGGCCAAAGTTTTAACTACAATTTTCCAAAAACCATGCTATTGCAAATATCATCGAGAACTTAACTGGCAATAGACATTAATTTTGGCTAAAATGAAACTGGTACACAAGCATACAGATAAGCAAAAGCAGCCAAATCAAACAGTATAATAATTATATTATTGAAGTAATGTTTGGTCAGTGTTTATTGGTACAACCACAAATTGTTGGTAAGCATTGAACCTCTTCATGATCATGCCATTTCGGTTTTTGACGAAATAGCGCATCTGTTTTCCCATATCCTACCAATTACCAAAGGCTTCAGTCACAGCCTTAACATTTCTTTCCACCGCATGGTTGTGGCTTGGACGATCAAGTTCTAATGGGCTATTATCTATGAGATCACGGAAAAAAGTTCTTTCATCGCAGGTGTTTGCTAGATATTGCAGTATTCTACTGTAAGTTGACTCTTTCATAGAAAGGTTTAGCGCTGGTGTCAATTGCTTTTGAACTTTGAATCGTCTCACGCAGTGCTCATTCATGTTAATATCGCCTCATTTGTCAGGCTTTTGGGACTTCCAAAGATCAAGTCAAGATCTAGGTTTGCACCGGCTCCTCTAATGGCTTGCATTATGCTGGTCTGCAGTCAGCTGATTTCCGACGAAGTGGGTCCAAGCATCGCTAATAACATATTTTCGGCATATGCAAAAAACGCATTCATTGAACATTTTGCAACGCTACATGCTTGACTTTCCCCATTTGACAATTGAGTTATTTTTTAAACCAAGATAAAAAAAGTTCTTGCAGCCATAAGTCAATTCTTTGCTTCTTGTTATGTCGAATAAGGTAAGAAAATACATCTTTACATAGTGTACTCAGCAAGAAACATCAACGCAGATGGAACTCATCCAAGTAAACATAAATCTTCAATATTCTGCATCCGAAAGTTAACCATCTGCATCCAAGTGAACAACTGTCCAATAAATAAATCAATACAAATACACATTCTACTGATCTTGTCATCACTGCTTTACAAATCCTGGTATAGGTGAATAATGCTGATTTTGACTTAAACCACCGACCACTTTTGGAGAAACTTCTGGAAAGCATGGGATTGAAATGCTTTTAAACTGTGAGATTTGTTGGTCTAAAACAACTCCTACTTATTATTTTCGCAAT